>CABFWB010001980.1:0-11615 GCA_902151455.1 Timema bartmani
AGAAAATAACCAGTGAACGGTATCTAACAACGAGCAGTATTTTTAAGTACAAATAGCGAATAATGGAATATTCAACATAAGGTTTGGTACTGTTCTAAATCTTAATATTTAGAGGGGAAAGTGAAAATAGTAATCACCATCTTAAACCACATCAGGAGTCCAGTAGTGAGTTAAAGTAAAAAGCACGTGGCGTTCACTTAGATAGAGCTGAAGCTACTGTCAGTAACAGAAATGATGTCCCAGAGTTTCCACTTTGGGAAGCCTCAGAACTCCTTATGGTGAGATCTTCCTGTACGCGAGGACTTCTGATACTTATGGAACGATTTGTTTCTTGCAACCCAAACATCATCACATCGACCTCTTTTCAATAGTGACACGGACACGCCTTTATAAGATTATTTCCGGTAGACGTTCACAACATGTCCTCCTTTGTCCAGGTGGTGACGCTGACCACCCACTGCCTCGTGGCTTCTTTCAAGCCAATTTTCCTCCCCCCTCTAACTTTTGGAGTTGGTGAGAAGAAAATAAAAACCAAACAAAATCAATTGACATCAGCTGCGTATAGGCTAAGTTTTCACGGTTTTCGATATGTGGCAGAAGCTCGCGGCTGAAAAATAATTGACCGGTAAGAACAGCTGATTGTGGAAACCTTGAGCTTGAACTAAACTTTGACCCTTTAGCTATACCAACTGGCAAAATTACGGCGCGTGCAAAACAGTCACATTTACACTAATTTGAATGTTTTGTTCAAAAATCCATATCATTAGCTCGATTAAGCCGGAGTGAAAAAATATGTAGACTCTAGGTAAGTGCATATCTACATGGTTAGTCAGATGACGCCTACATCTATAAAACCACCACTTCGTAATTTTTTACACTGGAACGCCTTAAAAGTAATCCTAATTTGAATGTTCTGTGTGTCATCAGTTCAATTAGACTGGTGTGCAAACAATACTTAGAGTCTAGGGACATGCACAAAGGTTCTACTTGGTGGTTTTGACACAAATTCTGGTGTTTACGCTGAAACATCTTAAACTTAAATCCAACTGTTCTGTTCAAAAAAATCAGTGACATCAGCATGATTAAGTCCGTATGTACACAATATGTAAGGACTGGGGGCATGCACACATAAATGGTTCGATAAAGAAAGGAATCCTCTATTTATAAAAGCTATGTTTTGTGGTTTTGGCGTATATTTTGGTTTGGAATCTCTGGTTGGGGCGCTTAAAATTGAATATACTACTCATTTGCCAGCCCTATTTAAAATCTATGACAGCTGGAATGCCTTAAAATTTAGTCTAATTTGAAATAAAATTGTATTTTAACTATATATTTATTAAATAAATTATTTTCATATTTCTTTAATATGTTTTATTTTGCGTTGCTTTCGTTTTACGTTTCATAGAACTCATTATTTATTTGGCTACTACATTAGTAGGTTGGGACTTTGCGCGCTACCTAAACTCACTAGAATAATCGTTGTGTGGATAGGTTCAGCTTGGTTAATTTGATTTATTGAATTGCAGCATTTCTGTATTTAAATTCATGTTAGAAAATAGAGATGTGAGCTCACAAACTAATAGTGTTGAATTGTAGCTCAGGCAAACTATTAAACTGGATAAATGAATGCTCATTTCAGTGAAATGTATATTTTTGAACTGTTCCCAAATTTCAACGCATCTATTCCGCCTAGGGAAAGCTTTTTTCTCCAATATATCGAAGTATTTATCATTTGATCAAGTGCAAGGTATATATCGAAAGCTACGATGTATCGATCAAATTACAGTATATCAATACATCGAATGTTTCTGATATTTAATTGCATTGGTCTGGGCGAACAATAACGGTGTTATTAATATGGCTGCTGTTCTTTAACGCTATTCTTTGCAGCTTTTCACTTTTTAATGTTTTATTTAGCTTTGGAGAACAGCAGAAAAGTTTAGTTAAATTAGAAAGAAATAGATTCACTTAATAAAAATAGATAAAAAAAATGTTTATTTTTGTTTGCGATAGATGAAATATATATCGATAGATTGATCGATATATCGAATACTAAATCATCGATATATTTATTTTAATAATTGTATATCGATATATTGTTGCCATACATGGCGTATAAGTACTTATTATTAGGCGTTCTGTCTTACGACAGGTCCATTTCTTTTGTAAATATATGTGGAACAAAAATCATAATTGCGATAAAATGGGCTAAACTATTATTATTTAACTAAGATTTGTTCATCAGGTACATTTCTTCTGTAGGTATAGTTTATGTAAACAAGTTATAGCAAATAATCAAAAAGTCTAATATTTTTTAATTGTCATTTATTCATTCGTAAACATATACGGGGGGAAATATAATATTTGTAGCTACACAATTTAGCATACACAAATCCCCTCTGAATTCTCGCATACACTTTTATTAAATAACATTTGCATAATATTTACTTTAATTTGTAAATTACCCGCTTCGGTGGCCGTTTGGAATATGGCGCTACTCTCACAATAAACTAGACTCCTGATAATTGGGAAATCTTGGTTAGATTCCGGTCAGGTGTATTGAAAGTGGTTTTCCCTAAGATGGTTTTCCACTCTCTAGCAACGCAAATGAGAGTACACTTCATTTAAATTCAACTTTCCTCATCCCTAACCCACTAGCGTAATTGACCGCGTGGTCTAAGGTTCTCAAACTTCTTAGTCACGTGGACCCTCTTAACCAGGGAACAGCTGAATCGTGACTCCCTTAATGTAGGTTAAATGATATGATCTCGCGGACCCCACTTTGAGAACCACTGGTCTAAGGCATCCCTCTTATGTTAGACTAGACATCCGATTATAGGGAGATTGGTGTTCGAATGCCGGTCGGGTGTGCTGAGAGTGGTTTTTCTAAAATTGTTTTCCATCCTCCCTCGACGCAAATGCAAGTACACTTCATCTAAGTTCTCATCCCTAACTCAATAGCGTAAGGAGTATATAATATTATGCGTATAGCCTGAACAAGTAGTAAGACTCGGTGCAAAAGAATAATACATATATCATTATATAAGAGTATCATGCGAATGGGTAGTAAGACAATCCTTATTAAAGTACATGGGCGTGTAACACGAATGGGTAGTAAGACGTAGTGCTAAAACAAAAGTTTATAAACGTCTAGAGCGAATGGGTAGTAAGTCACGAGACTAAAAAAAACTAACATTATTGGTGATATTTTGATGTCCATAATTAAAAATTATACCTCTTTAAGTATCTTCTCTCCTCATACTTGATAAGGGATTTATCTAATATTTATTTTCTTTGATGAATTAATTTAAAATCTAAATAACCTCCTGGTGTGCTATATTCTCCTGGTACTTCTGATCAGATTTGTCCAGTTTCAGAGGACAGCTTACAAATATGACTGACAGACCCATCTGTTGAATAAGTTGTGTACTATTTAGTCATAGTCCATAAAGTTTATCATAGGTGGCTCTGTATGTCTCTTAGGACAACTTATAAATACGACTGACAGAGCCACCTGTCAACAAGATATGTACTATTTAGTCAAAATATTAGTGTATAAATTCTGTCTAAGAAACAGAATAAGTCTGTATGATGTATTAGGAAACTAAAACACCACAAGAGGTATTGCACAAAGAATGTACCATTTTTATAATAAGGCTATTTTCGAGTATTTTAAAAGCAATACTATTATATACGCTTAGCGATAATATTAATTTTTTACATAATATGGCGTTTTGATTATAAATTTTAGTTTTGAAGTTAATTTCTTTTTAGTACTGGATCTGAATACCTTTTCAGGTAACACCGATATTATACTAATAATTACACCAATAAGTCAGGGATGACTAGCAAGGTTTGATTTAGAGAAATTGCACACGCATTTGCGTGGATGTAGAATGGGAAACTATTTACGGAAAACCTCCGTAATTATTGCTGACCGGGTTTCGAACCATGATATCCCTGTATCAGGTAGTTGACTCTATTGCGGAGCTGACGCCTTAGATCATTTGGCCACTGAAATGGATAATGTGAATAATAATTATGGTAAATTAATAAAAATGCAGAATGATGTCATATTTTGATATATTTGGTTTTATACATTTTCGAATTTGAAAGATACTGATACCAAAAGACCCGCTTCGGTGGCCGCTTGATCCAAAGTAAGGTGTCACTTTCGCAATAGACTAGACTGTTGATGATGGGGAGATGGGAGCTTAAATCCCACTAAGGTGTTTAAAAAATATGTTTTCCCCCTTTCCCTCCACGCAAATGCAGGTACACTTCCTCTAAATTTAACCTTATTCAAACTTGACACGTTATTGTAAATATCACATATTATGCATAAAGCCTGGACGGGTTGTAAAACACGGTGCATAAAAAAAAAGCAAAATCTTTTTTCTGCATTATTAACACAATTCATTATTTGCCATATTTAAAACACTTCTAAAATTATAATAAAACTATAAATTTGAGATATGTAGTTCGCGAACTACTCGCTCAAATGGAGTTGTTCATAATATTTTGTTTGTCATGTCGATTACGTTATGTAATGTATGTAGATGGTGTGAATTTTAATATAATTAATTACTGTGTAAATTAATTAAATCAATGTAATTTTTCCTTTTTTTGTGATTTTGTTATTCTCTCAACAAGCCAACCTATTTCGTTACTTGTTGTGAACTAGCTCAAATTGAACTAAACTAATATGTAGTTCACGAACGATTGTTCGAGATAAATGAACTACTCATTTCCGTTTGCTGGATCACGTTGAATTGTTCAAAACAATTGTTCACAACATTGAAAGTTCTGTCTGCCTGCCATCAGAACAACTTTTCAAAAGCTGTTACAGCTGAGCTTATGTGATGAATAAAATAGTTGATCAGAATGATTTAAGGCATTTTATTGTTTTATAAGTTTAGCCTCTAACTTATTTATTTTGCAGCTCATCTTTCTAACATTCATCTGGGCTCAGCCACATTCAATTACACTTTGCTTTAGTAAGCCTTAAGTAGCTGTCGGGTATAAACACACTCTTAATTGAGAAAGGTGTAATTTAGAGGAATTGAACACCAATTTGCATGGAAGGAAGGTGGAAATTTCGTCTGGGATTCGAACCCTGACCTAGTTACCAGAATACAAAAATAGGCGAGCTTGACATTTGGTCTGCGTGCCCAACAATAAGTTTTTTTAACTTCCTGTTCATTTTCTTAGCATATTGTTAAATTAGCATTTAGCAAATTAGAAACAACTTATCTAACCTAAAACATTTACCAAATAGGTTTACTATACTTAAATATCGTTTTAAAAAAATGACACCTGGAGAGGTGAGCTCACCTATAGCACCCGGACCTCCATCGATGGTCGGTTGCATTCTCCAAAGTATCATCCTTACAAACATAAAGAGCTGCCGGTAATGGGGTGACCAAGGTTTGAGTCCTGTTCGAGTTTAATAAGGGTGGTTCTTAATGTTTCTCTTCCCACAAATTTGTTTACATATCCTCTAAACTCTACCTTTCCCATCCCTATCCCATTGGTGTGAATATGCGGATATCCTGGATGGATAGTTTTGGCGCGGCTTACAGAAAATAAAAATATAGAGCTTTGGTTTGTGCTCAGGATGTGAAGGTAAATCTAAGCTTTTTAGACGAATAGAACCTTATTTTATGCAGCCGCACCTAGGACCAATCCATAGACCTTTGACCAACCACAATTCCTTACCTGTATTACTGTGATGAAATTAAATACACCTGTCACACTAAAAATGAATACTCTACGACGGTAGAGCTTTATACCTTTAATAATATTTTGTTGTAGCGGTCAATATTAACCAAAGTACATTAATAATGTTTTATTGCAGTGATACCATCTGCCTGAAGCGACAACTGAAGAACATATAATTTGATGTATTAATAGAAATACGAAATTAACTATAGTAACCGCCTACTGCAAGTGAACTATTTTGAATACTGAAGTTTCAAGGTGGTGTAACCCAAAGGAGTTATTATTATTTCAGCAATTCACTTGATAAAAAGTATTGGTTGTTAACGGAGGTGTTTTGCCTTCAACCCATGCCCTGTTGACATCGTCGCCTAATCTGCTGGGTGAGTTCAATACTATTTTGTGAAGCGGGTTGCATCCTAAGTTGTCACTCTTAAACATACTAAGCACTACCGGTATCACACTTATACACCGATGTTCGAAATAGAAGGGGCATGCAGTTCATCCTGTGTAATTTATTGTTTTATCTTCTCTCTGTAAGGAAAACCTCTTTTCGCTTTATGAGGTAATTGTATTATATTTGGAAGAAATATCTTCTGAATTTAATAAAACATTGAAAGGAGGATATAAGGGAAAGGCCTACACACTTACCAGAAAACTTTAGACCTCAAAGTTCACAATTATAACACAACAAAACACATAATTATTTTCGAGGTTCACCTTTCCCTCTTCTTCAGCAGAAGAGAGTAAAAGCACAGACTCGACTTTATATCCGTCTTTCAATGTTTAATTTAATACAGCGATTTTCCCCTTGTTTATCTTCTGATGACACTTCTCCACTTCCACTGACAAGTATTAGTCTTCTATTTGAACCTGTACAGCATTGACTTGCATTTCAAAACAACACTTTTTGGAAAAAAATTATGAACATGAGAGGATCTATAGATATAATATGAAGATATCAACAAATGTAAACATTCTTTATTATAATCCATTCAGTTAGGCCTAATTGAATCTGAAATTTTGCTGAATCTCAAATATTCTTAAGGATTCAAAATATTCGAAGGTCCCCATGGTTTTGGTTTAAATGTTATATCTTTTAAAACTTACCAAAACAAAACGTAAAAACATTAAAATGGAAAGTCTTGTCTTGATTTGCCGCTGCATCACAGGTAGGCAACGTCACTATCATGGTAGGATCGAAGCTTGTTAAGACTTAGAATGGTGTGGAAGCAATAACGCTGCAGTCCTTACCGTTTATAAACTGTGGATTGGTGTCCAGCATCAGCTCAATATATTGAAGTGGCGACACTTCAGAAATATCTGATGTGGGTCATAGAGAGTACAGGAAAATATTTTAAATAAGAAAAAATAATTAATTTTATTTATTCAAGGTTTTTAACGTGCACTTTCTAAACCGACTGATTATAACAGCAGTACATGAGAATTTCTATGAGTGAGAGTGAAAGAGCCTACCAATTTTTCTGGGAAAAGTATTTTCACATACCTTCAAGGGTTCTTTTACATGCCACAATTTACATGGGACCGACGGCTTTACTTCCTCTCCAAAGGAAGTTGTGCTACAGATTTTTATTGCTAAAAAAAAATCAATCAACCCCGGCTGGGTTTGAGCCCACGAACATCAGATCCTTTATCCCAAGACCAAGTTCTACAAGAAAAGATAAATAAAAGTGGTAAGAAAATGAAGTAAACCTCCTCTAAGTTAGTTTATCAGGGTGTTGAATATTCAAAAGATGGGTTTTGGAAGAGTCCTTAGATTCCAGCTACAGCTTCACCAAGAGGTGTTTTGCCTGGAAGGACTTTTTTTTTAACTTTGGTATAACTGGTATTAAGTTAAAATAATCTCATACAAGCAAAGTGACCTGGTGTGAATATCAAATTGATCTACAGAACAATTTTGATGAAAAATAAATTATTATTTTGTGATCAACATTGATATTTCACTATTTTATAGGTATTGATTATTTCTATAAAAAGTGACAGTTACAGATCATGACTTGATACACTAAATACCAGGGAGCAGAACCGGACCAGCAGCTATTTTTAATAAATCAGAACAGGAACACAAAAAATAAATTGCTCAAGAACCAGAATCATTTTATATTTTTAGGTTCTTATTGGTTTTATACAAACTTATTTTTCCCCTTTTCCAGAATTTTTTTTGGTCTAGTTTAAAATAACCGAAACCCACAGGAATCGGAAATGAAAATATTTCAGTTCGACTTCCTGCTGAATGGTGGTGTGTATAAAACTATTGTTTGGAAACCCGTCTAGACAAGGACTATCTCCCACATCATTGAGTACACCAGGGAGGTTTTCAGGTCTCTGACTGTGTGACCACCAGCATAAGTTCATCTAATGTCTGGAAGTTTAATTGTGACAATATGATAAAAACTTTAGCTGTACATTGGTCTTTTGTAATCAACATATATGGTAAGAGGAAGGGCTGGAATTAACGTAGATAAAAAAGTTCACAAGACCCCATCAGATAAAAATGTAGATTAAAATGGTGTCTCGTGTACTTCAATACTACAAAATTGCTAGACACTTCACAATAATTCAAAATAACTCAAAAAATATCGATTTTTCATGCAAAATTTATATTTTTAAAAGAAAGCCCTTTAAATTACCTACCTTAAGAGAATATAAATGTTACGATCTGATAAAAGCTTTAGCTGTCCCTGGCAGTCAACTGATATGGTAAGAGGAAGGGCTGGAATTAACGTACATAAAAAAGTTCACAAGACGCCATCAGATAAAAATGTAGATTAAAATGGTGTCCCGTGTACTTCAATACTACAAAATTACTAGACACTTCACAATAATTAAAAATAACTCGAAAAATATCGATTTTTCTTACAAAATTTCTTTTTTTTAAAGAAAGCCCTTTAAATTACCTACCTTAAGAGAATATAAATGTAACTATCTGATAAAAAAATTTAGGTGTCGCTGGCAGTTAACTTATATGGTAATAGGATGGGCTCGAATTAACGTACATAAAAGGGTTCACAACCACCGACCAAATAAAATTTTAGACTTAAATGGTGTCTCGTGTACTTAAATACTATAAAAATTGCTAGACACTTCACAAAAATTCAAAATAACTCGAAAAATATTGATTTTTCATACAAAATTTCTTTTTATAAAACGAAGGCCTTGGAATTACCTACCTAAAGAGAGTTTAATTGTTAGAATCTGATAAAAACTTTAGTTGTTCCTTGGTCTTCTGTAATCAACATATATGGTAATAGGAAAGGCTGGAATTAACGTAGATAAAAAGTTCACAAGACCTGATCAGATAAAATTGTAGATTTAAATGGTGTCTCGTGTAATTCAAGACTACATAATTGCTAGACACTTCACAAAAATTCAAAATAACTTGAAAAATATTGATTTTTCATACAAAATTTCTCTTTATAAAAGAAAGGCCTTGCTAAAAACTAAAATTTAAACACACAACTTTCTTTTATAAATCATTTTAATCAATAAATAGTCTAGTTAGAAAGTACAGTGATCTAATCCTATATAAACTAAATCTATACATTTATATACAATAGTAATAATTATATACATAAAATGAATGTACATAGTATGTGTAGACGTAGTTTCGATGCATATCATGCGAGTACAGAGAGTTATAAAAAATACCGTAATTCTGTTAGCTCTTTAATTGGCAGTCAAGCTAGTAGGCCTATGTCCATACTATACAGTTAGCTGATTAGAATCCAAAATTCTATTGCTTTTCTTTAGCAGTTAAGTAAAAAATATTAGATTATAATAATTATATTATTATATACATATGCAAATATTTTTAGGACAATAGCTAACTTAAACAAGTATTGTTCTGATGTGCTTTTTCACTTTACACACGAGTTAAAATTGAGACCATAAAATTAATCTTAAATTAATAAGCAAGTCACCATTTAAGTGAAAGTATAAAATTTGAAAGGATCAACTTGTTATGTATTTGAAATCTATGATTATTAAATAAATGCCATTCTCATTCACATTAGATCACAGTTTCTTAAAACAATTCAGAAGAATTGGTATTTATGCAACATTAAACCTAAATAGATCACCAATTTCTATGTTTTCATTTCACTTTATTTTATTTCAACAAATATGATCGTCAACATAATTCTCATCATCATCATCATCAACTATTTCCAGCGTGTGGCCGGGTCAGTTTAGTAAAATGTTTCAATCTTCCTGTCTTTTCACCATTCTTCCTCCCTTACTCTTGTCGATTCATCTCTCATTTGCACACTTGTTATCTAATATTCCCATCTCTTTCTTGGCCTCCTTTGCAATCTTTTCCCTAAATTCTTTATCTCAATCATTCTCTTTGGTATTCTCTCCTTTTCCATCCTCATTACATGCCCGTACCACCTCAGCCTTGCTTCCTCTACTATCTCATGTACTCCAACATCCTCGTTAGATGACCATACCACCTCAGCCTTGCTTCCTCTACTATCTCATGTACTCCAACATCCTCGTTAGATGCCCATACCACCTCAGCCTTAGCTTCCTCTACTATCTCATGTACTCCCTGTACCCCCCATTCTTTCCCAGATAACTTCATTCCTAATCCTTTTCTCCTCGTGACAGCTAACACATTCCTCACAAAATCCATCCCCATGGCCTCCACTTTCCTGGTCTCTCTGGGTTAGATACTGAATGGGAAAAAACAATTTACTGGTAAAGTCTTGCTAGGTTTTTCTTGCCTTGGCAACAATCCACAAGCTGCTCCTGATAATGATACGACCATCAATACTCCTCCGCCGCCCCCCAATCATATTAATGGTAAATAAATGCAAGACTGGATTTCAGACATCAATGAACCCAATATGGTAAATTGTAGTTGTTACAAAAGCATGTTAGTATTATATGAAAAATACAGCACACTTATTATATGTAGCTAGTCCACATTAAATCAATCTTTTTAGATTTAGTGTCTACAAACTCTTTATGATACAAACATTAGTTGTTAAGTTTAATAAAAGATGGAGACATCTAAAACACTTAAAACGCGGTTATTTTCAATTTGTTGAGAATGAGAACTCTTTCTGTCATTGAAACAAAATCAACTGAAAGAAAAGGTTTCCTCTTCTTATTGAGTTTAATAATTGAATCATTTTTTTTTTTAATATTTTCATTCAGATCACTTCCATTAAGCTGGTGCCATACAAATGAGAAACAAATTGCCAAAAAGCTAAATTTGTTGTAATTTGTGAACATTTATAAAGCCATCATTACATTTAATTTGTTTAATTTTTTTCCTGACACTTTCTTTTAAATATTGTAACAAAATATTTAAGAAAATGAACAAACTCGTTAAAGGAATTAAAATACTATCATATTAGGTAAAAGTTTTGATTGTTTTTATCCGTTCTTAAGGAAAGAATATACTTGCAGTTTTATTAAACTTTTTTATATCAATGTGATCTGAAAAACATATTTTAAGCTCTGCACACCTCACATGTTAAGTAGGCAATCACTTACTGAGCAAGCTAAATTAGTTTAACAACTTTATGTCCTGTCGTAACTGATTTTATATTAATTTTTTACAACAGTATACTAGTATGAATGCAGTTTCATATCTTTATATGGTATTTCATTATTTAGTTACATGCTTAGTGTTTTTTTAGCCTTGAATTATGCAAACATTTTTATGAACTCAATTAATATATCATGATAATTACTAAGGGTGTGTAAGTGGGCATTTTACACTTCCGAGTCGAGTTTAAATGAAAACAAGTTTTTCTCGAGTTTGTGTAGTATAAAGCAATATTTGTGCAAGAAATATTTCAAGTTGAATTTCTGTATTAGTTCTATGATTAAACCATAAATAAATAGAGACTTTTTTTTTTTTTTAG
>CABFWB010001980.1:11838-52311 GCA_902151455.1 Timema bartmani
TTAATTTTTTTTTTTTTGAATTTTGTAAAAATTGAGTCGATTTCAAGCAGCTACTAAAACCAGACTCAAACTTAAATTTTAGGGTACTCGCACACCTTTAATAACTACACTGAAATATATGTATACAAGAAATAATAGGTTGCTTGCAATAAATTTGTTTAAAAATGTATTTTGAATCAGTACACATGTTTATATTTTTATAGTCAAAGCCATTTCTGCAGTAAATTAATGAACTGCTTTTTAGCATGTTAGGATTTGTTTAGTGTTATTGAAGTGGAGATAAGGTTATATACTGTGTAACCTTGAAGAACATTTTCATTTTTTCTGCTGCCTTCTTTGTAATTTGGCTTTCTGTAAAAAAAAAAGTTATTTTATTTGTACAGATTAAAATGTAACTTGATAACAAGAAGGATATACAACGTTCCAGTCTGATTTTCTCCAAAAAATATATGCCGACATGTTGATAGTATATAAAAAAAATTGAGGTTACAAAAACACAACGAATAAGAAGAGATGTAAATTTTCCCACAGTGGCGGCTTGCGGCTTACAAAGCAGATGAAGGGGGTTGGATTGGATTGTGGGAGGCGGCACCTTGGACCTACTACATATACGAGGTGAAATTGAATGTGGTTTACAAACAAAGGGATTGCAGAAGATACGATACTGAACACATATTCACTATATACATATGTCATCTGCCAAACCAAAGCTACCTTTTTAACTAACTTATTCGGAAAGGTGAACTTTATAACTATAGCAAAGCAAAGTATAATATATACTAATGTAAAATGTTAGTCTAAGTAAAATTTAGATTAAATAGGTAAATGTTGAAAATTACGGTAAGCATGTAGGACAAAGACCGCAAAGTAGAGGAAGATAGAGGCATTTTACTAAACTGACCCAGCCACAGACTGGAAACAGATGATGATGGGCCTATATAAAATATGTCTATACCATAATTTAGAATATTTTGGATTTGTGCACCACCTATTGGTTATGAGCCGCCAATGCTTACCAGTACTTACTTTTAAAACCAAAACACAATAATTACTAACAAGTCACGGCCTCAAGCTATTGGTTAGTGTGATTCCAAGTTGGATTTGAGTGAAATAAAAGTGAGCCATTAAAAAATAGCCTTACAGAGATTTTTTTTAGCATCGCGTATTACTACCCGTTTGAGTTATACGCTTAGGTACTAATTACGCTAATGGTTTTAAATATTAGGAGTTATATTTATGGGAAGTGTACCCGCATTTGCGTGAAAAGGGAAAAACCACTGAGATTTGAACCTCGATCTCTCAGTCATCGGCAGTCTAGTCTACTGCGAGAGTAGCGTGTTAGACCATGCGGCCACCGAAGTGGGAGATTAGTATACTAAACAAGGTTAAAAGACATTTGTTGTGTGCATTAACTAGAAGAAAATTTTTATTTTGACTATTGTAAATAAATAAGTTGTAAATTTCTTAAGTGAATACATAAACATTCTAGAAATTCGATAAAATTCCATGACTTTTCCTCCAACCAAGCAACTTCCATGATATTTCCCTGTTTTACAGGTCCTTGGACACCCTCTGTTATTGTAGCTTATTTGATAATGTTTATGGTATTAAAAGTCCTTAGAAGAAATTAAACTAAATTTTAAACTTAAAAACTTGAGATTTATCTTGATTTTATTGTTTTCATTTAAATAGCTGAAATCTTACCAGTCCTTTTTCATCAAGTTTCGATTTTTTAACATCTCGTTTCTGCTCTTGAAGTCTCTTGACTTGCTGCGCTCTAAGAGAAAAAGAAATATATGTTATAAACACACATAATATGTCGCATGCTTAGTAAACAAATATGCAAAAATAGTTACTAAAAATAATGTAGTTACTAATTTATTAAAAATAGGCTGTACAGTTACAACCAACTTTTAACCAGGAATGGGCTCCCTCGAATCATTAAGGATATTCTAGATTTAAATACTTAGATATTTTATTTTCTATTTTTCAAGTGAAATTTGTTTTATGGCTCTAATACTGCTTATTTATGGTTCAGAACCAATTATAATTATAGGATGAACTTAACAACCAGACCCCAGACCAGTAATTTGACACTTGACTGTATGAATGTTATAATGAATCGATTACAAGCAAGTTCAATGAAAATAGTTAATATTTTTATTTTGACTATTTTCTATTATTTTACTATATTTATATTTCCTCTTATGTTCATAATTATTCCAAGATTTGGATTAAAAGTGTTTTACTGTCAAAATAACAAAATATTTGAATCTTCATCAGTTAAAGTTTGTGATTATTAGCGAATAAATTGAGGTTCATTAATTGATGTAACCTTATTTAAATCTCTAGTCTTGAACCAGCACATTATTCTTCGGCCTGTTACACACATTTTATTTTAAATTCATAAATAAAAACATTATATATAAAAATATATTTTATCTTTTACAAGAATAAATTTGAATGGGGGGTGGGGGACTGCATTGGTGGTCACATGGTATGATGCGCTACACTCGTGTTGTATTGGAATGTCGGTGATGGGGAGATCTAGGTTCAAATATCGGTTGGGTGTACTGAGTAGGATTTTTACTGCATGGTTTTATACTCTCCCTCCATGCAGATGTGGTTACATTTCCTCGAAATATTACCTTCCTATTCCTACTCCATTAGCTTAATTAATGTATGCATACAACCCAATATTTTTTTTTGGTCACTACGTCCTACTACATCTTCAGGTTATACGCATATCTGATAATTATTATAACAGGGTATAGGGATGAGGAAGGAACCATTTTAGAGGTAATCTACCCGCATTTGTGTGGAAGGAGAGTGAGAAACCATTTAGAAAAAAAACCAACTGAGATTCGAACCTCGATCTCCCAGTCATCAGAAAGCCATTCTAAAACGAGAGTGACGCCAAAGCGGGTATGATTATAATGACGATGATAAATCAATAAAAAAAATTTAAATCTTTTTTACAAAATTCTTTTAAACTAGGAAATTTATCTTTAAATTACTGAAATCTTGTAAATATTTAGACTTGACTAGTTACTGAAAATATTAAAGCATAGCGCATTAAAAAATATAATTTCTTAATCTTACTTTTCCTTTATTATCTTCTGCTGCTCCTTCTTCCAAATGTCCTTGAAGTCTGTACAGAAGGGCGACCACAGAAAAAAAAAGTCCTTGGGATCCACTTCGTCTGGTTTGATGCCCCCTTTAGGTTGGTACTGATAGAACACCATGGCCGCCTTGAACCTGCGCCATCATTAACAGAGTTTTGTCAGTAAATAATAAGTTTACCAAACATAGAGGCATAACTAAAGGGCAGAAGGGGGAGGGGATGGGACAAGCGGTGACCAATAGGTGACAAAATAAAGAAAATGAAAATTTTCGGTCACTTTTTTTTTTTTTTTAATAAGACAAAATTTATTTTAAGATCATTTCGCAAAGTTGCAAAGACGCTTTTGGTTTTTTTCTCACTGTTAAATTTCTAGGTAAATGAGTTGGATTATCAAAAGTCATTAGCAGATTTCCTAGCTCAAAATTAAATACAATGATCTCAAATATTTGAATGGAGAAGATCTGTACTTTATTAGATAGCGACTCATCACATAAATTTAATCAATTTAATTGGAGGCATACAGGACATTACATAGATGAACATGGGGCTATTATATTTAGCCTCGGGTGCCAAAAGCCTGGCTACGCCAATGATCTAACAGGTTATTTTATTTTACTCAGTTGTGAAATACATTTTAAGACTCGAGTCTAGATTAAATAAATATATTGTAAAAATGTGTTATAAGCAAACAAATTATAGTTTAGTATATATCTACCACTTACTTCATTTTGCATTCATCTAGGTTTTCAAACTCCCCACTCAGTTGTTCTTTTGCTGTAAAAAAAAATAATCTTAAATTCAAATGTCTCATAATATGAGTGTGTTAAGTGTGGAACTATGCTTCATAGCAGCCCATACACAACAAACTACTCTTGTACTTAATTCAGTTAAGATAGTTCTGAAAATATAATAGTAGCTATCACAATAACTACTAACACTACAGCAAAATATTACTTTTAATCCAGATTTTGTTAATATTTAATCTTCTTATAACCATCCTGTCCTAAATTGGGATGTTTATTTGAGTTAACATAGTAATGCTGTTAGACGCAACCTATACAACTGGTCTAGTTATCTTTGTTTTGATGTGTTTGTAAACACTATGCCGTGACAGCTGACAATTCAAAACAGTGTGTCAGCATTGTTGTCCGCAATCAGGCCAATTCATGGTATATACAGTTCTGTTTTAGAGCTGTTCGGGGCTGACAAAATAATATCTGTACTAAGGGGTCACTCTGCCCGTTTGTGGGGCTGCGTGGGTCAGAACACTGGGTCATTGACTACTTGAGCTGGAGGACAACCATCGTGTCCAAGGTACAACCTTGTCGTTATTTGTACGACATGTTTCGATGCTACGATGGCATCATCGAAACATGTCGTATAAATAATGTTGCTGCAGTAACCAAGGAACAGGGAACTACAGATAAGAAAGAAATTCAATTTTCATATTTTTTCAAAATTTAATAACTTGTTCTGTCAGTTCTCAAATAATACAGAAATATGTAATATGCATGATCACATCATAATTTGTTTTTATAAACATAGTTTTAAGTATAATTTTGACTCAAATGTCTACAATTTTAATATGTACTGAATTTTTTAGATGTTTGTTATAATTTCAAGATATTCCTAATTATAATGTATCATAACTTGTAACTAATCACCCATTACCAATCTCTTTCAAATATGATCCAAATACTGTGCATATATATTATATTACATATTTTTGTCTTTCATGTTTATTTAATACAACTTGTAAAACTAATTTCACTAAAGATTGGATTTTATTTACAAAAAATTAACTTATAAGAAAAAAAATAAGGAGAATATAACATTTTAAGTTTTTTTATTATTAATTTTATACATATTGAAGAATGTGCGAGAAAGAATGCTAGGAACATTTAGAATGGACAAAATGGCTTGCATAACACTGCTACTACTGGACTAAGAGGTCATGGTTGTCTATTAAATAAGAACTGTCTTTAACGTATATTTTGTTATGTCAGACTTAAGGGGTGAATGGTAAATACAACTTCCAAAAAGAAGAACCCAAAAGGGATACAAGAAAAATATGTAAAACTCTTTATTATTTCTTCTTATATTGTTTTCCTATACATTCTATTCTTTAATATAAAAAAAATAAGGCCTATGTATTTATAAATGATATTTGTATTTAATAGTTTAATTTTTGCATTTAACACGGCGGTTATTAAATACTATCTGAGGGAGAAAAAGGAATAAATGTATGCTCAGCCAGGATTCAAACCTTGACCTCTCCTCATATTGTGAGCTCAAACTTCTAACAGAAGCTCTTGTTTGAACTCAATTGCTTTATAGAATTGGAAAGTTCGAGTTTGTTATACAAGTACGGTTGAGGGACGAATCGTTATTTACTCTAACTCTATACTTGTTTGGAAAATGTGTGTGTGTTCTTTTCATTATAAAAATATTAATAATATTGTAATTTCAAAGCTAATACTTTGTTTAATTTTAAATATATGAGTGCTATTTTAATTTTAAAGCATGCTTATTGCTTTTAATAATAAAAAAAATAATAATTCAGTCTTAAAATGACATGTTGTTTAAATTAATACTGAGCTCGACTAAACTCAATACTTGGAAGCTTTTTGAGAAGTTTGATTGAGTTGGATATGTAATGAAAAAACAAAAACAAAAAAAAAACTTGAGCTCACACATCAACCACCCCTAGTAGACGGTTTGTGAGTCGTACTTTTACACTATTACTCAAACTAAACTAATGTTTGTGAAAAATAACAAACGCACGCACCTCTTGTAAGGAAGGTCTCCATCTTCTGTTTGAAAGGTTGGACATTCTCTTCCGTAGACGCTGTTATCACTTTCTCAGTTTTTGTCTCACAAACTGTAACAAGATAAAAAGAGTTTTCAAAATACTGTTACGCCTTCTTTATTAAAGCAGGATTAGGAATAAGGATGAAATGGTATGGACATGTAATGAATGAGGAGAGAATATGAAAGGATACCAAAAGAGATGGGAGAAGCAAGTGATAACAAATTGTACGAGTGAGAGAAGCAAGAAAGTGAAAGAAGAATGGTGCAAGGAAAGTGGAAGATGGAGGTATTTTAGTAAACTGAACTGGCCAAAGACTCAAAACAGTTCATAATGAGAAAATATCAGATTAGAGATTTGAAAATATATATATATTTTTTTCTTTCCCAAATTTGAGTTGGAATATGTCTTAAAACTCAAATACTATTTATTGAGGGTTCAACCCAAAATAAGTTTGTGAAAAACCCAATAATCTGCCCCCATAAAATTATTTATCATGTAACTGAATGTGATATAAAAATATCACATCATCATCATGATCAAATGTTTACAGCCTGTGGCCAGGTCAGTTTAGTAAAATGCCTCCATCTTCCTCTGTCCTTCCACCATTCTTCCTCCTTTAATTTCTTCCATTATTCTCCTCTCACTTGAACACCTTCTGTTACCCACTTCTCCCATCTCTTTCTTGGCCTCTCCTGCGGTCTTTTTTTCCACTTACTTCATTTCCAACATTTTCTTCAACATCCTCTTTTTTCTCCATCCTCATTACATGCCCATACCATCTCAGTCTTGCTTCCTCTACTATATCATGTACTTCCTGACAACTTCATTCTTAATCTTGTTTCCCCTCATGACAGCTAACATGCTCCTCAAAAACTTCATTCCTATTCATTTGTAAAATAACGGATTAAACCCATCACTAATTTAGTATATATAATCTAATGTGTCAGGATGAGGTGAATTAGCTTTTAAGGAAGACGTTAAAATACACCGTGAAAAAAACACCTCCAGTACATAGAGCCGAGGTTCAAACCCTTAACCTTCAGGTAATGTATCCGATTACTGACATGTTGGTGCAATCACTCACTCTTCAGCTCGGTTTGCAATTTCTGCAAGTCCTTGCTCAGATCGTCAAAGTTGACATTGGCGGCTCTGTCAACATCACCTGGCTCAGGAATCGGTAGGGTAAAGTCTGGGTTCAACGGGTCTTCGTTTGTTTTCTGAAATCATTGATTCAAAAAAATTTATCATAAAAATAATCTTAAAAAAAAGTCTTGATTGTTAAATTTGATTATTCCAAAAATGTATTAGTGTTTTTTGTAGTTTACCCATAGACCATTCTTGTTACTACCAATTTAAATTAACTCAGGGGCACAGAAATAATAGGGTAAATTTGAAGGAAATGCCCCAACTATTGGTGATTAATACTACAGAGTACCCAGTTGAGATTCAACTTTGACCTCCAACATTAATATCAGCTATACTAATCACCGGGCCAACCTCGCTAGCTTTTACCAATGAATATATCCATCTCTTTCAAATGTGAGGAAATTATTTTTGACAATGATTCCTGGATTTTTACCCAATCAACGTTCATTATTTTCAAAGACAATGAAAAAAACACAATTCACACCCACTTTGGTGGCCCCATGGTCTAAGGTGCCACTCTCACAATAGACTTGACTGCCGATGACAGGGAGATCGAGGTTCAAATCCTGGATTTTCCACTCTCCTTCCACTCAAATGCGGGTACACGTCCTATAAATTAAACCTTACCCATCCTTAACCCATTAGCATAATTGGTACATAGCCAAACCCAAACGTGTAATAAATACGCGGTTTCATAAAAAAATTTCACACTTTATATTGCCGTCATATTCTATCAACCTTTCCTGTATTTATATTGTTATTATTAATAAATTTAATCTGGAGGCATTGCAGCTAGATTATCAATATTGTGGATATTAAAACGCTAGGAACAGTCTGTATTCACAACACAAATAATTTCAACACCAAAAAACAACGAATGGGACAGCTTTACATTTAATACCATTGTCTATCTTCACAAATGATGTATTATGGTCATCCTTAAAACATGCTCACAGAAACTTTTGATTAAAATGCATTTAAATAAAACAATACTTTAAAATTGAATAGATAGCTTAAGGTGCGGCAGAAGGGAGCGCGAGTAAATTTACAGTTTTTATAGCATTACATTTTTTTGGCCAAAATAAATAAAATATTTCTACAGTAGCAACATAAAGTTTAGTTTTCTGCACGTGCTAATATCAACAGATCTTGAATATCTGTCAAGGGTGTCCTGGAATTTTGTCAAAACTTGTTCTCTTTATTTAAAAAGTTTTGACATAATTTCAGGACACCCTTGACATATATTCAAGATCTGTTGATATTAACACGTGCAGAAAACTAAACTCTATGTTGCTACTGGAGAAATGTTTGATTTATTTTAGCCAAAAAATTTAAATTCTATAAAAACTGTAAAAATACTTTCTCTCCCTTCGGCCGCACCTTAAGTTTAGTTCCAAGAAGTTGCGGCAGGCTAAGCCAAACCGGCCCACCGGGACATCTCCCGGCGGCTCAGTCCACAGCAAATGGGTATGTTACGGGTGAATATTTTCCGTACCTTGATGAATGACCTGATGATAAAGTGCAGCAACGTGACCGAACTGTCCTTGCTCTTGACATCCTTGAGCTTTGCGAGGATCTCCAGGCCAAAACCGTCCGCTTGACCCCTTGTCCTGTTGCCGCCGTTCATATAGTTCCCCAGGGCCAGGATGATGGCGAATACAGTCTTCAGGCTCTCTGAGGATGTCAGGAACTACCGAGAAACAAGGACACAAATTCATTCTCATAAATAGTAATATTTTAAAAATATAAAGATTTTTAATAGAGACTTAGAATCCCATATAATTTTTTTTCTTGATTTGGGGTATTTATTATTATTAATATTATTATTATTTAGCACCGCGTCTTACTACCCGTTCGGGTTATACGCTTAAGTACTAATTACACTAATGGATTAGGAATTGGGAAGGTTGAATTTAGAGGAAGTGAACCCACATTTACGTGGAGGGAGAGTGGAAAACCATTTAGGAAAAACCACCCCAGTTCACCCGACCGAGATTCGAACCTCGATCTCCCCGTCCTCGGTGGTCTGGCTCAACACGACTGGCGTGTTAGCCAACTACGCCACCGAGGCGGGTTTGGGTTATTTAATGTGCACTTTTTGAACTGACTAATTATATCAGTACACGACTTATAAACTTACTTAAATCTAGAACTGACACAACATCCAGCCCCCTGACGTTAATTCGTCACTGTGATAGGGGAACTCACATTTCACCGATGATCAATTTTTCAATCATGCCAAGAATCAAATTCGGGACCCTTATCTTAGTAAGACAGACACTTTACCAACTGATCTAAGGTGTCGGACCGTTAAACTTTCAATTCTTAAAAGTACATACATATATATTTTAGCACAACCTTTCACTTCTCATTTGGATTGTGCGTATATTATGTACTACACTTATGTGCTAGGGATGAGCAAGGTTGCATTTAGAGGAAGTGAATCCACATTTGCATGGAGAGGAGAAAAAAAAGTGTGGAAAACCAATTTTGAAAAATCACCCTTGATACACCCGACCAATATTCAAACTCCAAACTCTCCCCTACTGGCAAACCAAACTAAATGAGCCCGACATATAGAATGTGTGCCCACCAGCGTGGATAATATATTATTTGTAGTAAAATAAAATGTGCGTACTGTACCATCCCCCTTCGTTTTTGGCAGTGAGAAAGTGGGTGGGGGGAGGCGGGGATAATACAGACTATACAAGAGCGAAGAAGCGACATCGACCAACTATACTCCATTCACGGTAGGAATTACTCTATGAAAGGTCTTTTTTCCTACCAAAATCCTACTATATAATAGCTTTCTGGTAGGGAAAAAGGCCTTTCAGAAAACAATTCCTACGATGAACAGACTTTACACTACTTCTAATATAAATTAAACTTAATAAATATTATTTTAAGGGGGTGCAAGTAGTCATTTTTCACTTCAAGTCTAGTTCAGATAGTGGGTTTTTTTTCGAGTTCGAGTAAAATAGAGCAGTATTTGTACAATAAATGTTTTAAGTTAAGTTTAAATTCAAGTAATATATTCATGCATAAGCCATAAATAGAGAAATAAATATTAAGGATTAATTTTTTTTTATGAAAAAAATTATCTCATAAATTCCGATTTTTAAATAAATTTAATGTAGGTGTTCAAAATTTTTTTAATTAAGAAAAAAGAAAATATTGAAAAGCTCCATTTGATATGAAATAATATCTAACTAAATAAACTCGAAATTTTCAGAAAAAAAAATTTAAAAATTCCGAGTACTCAAATTTTTTAAAAGTCTTTGAGTAGCTACTAAAACTCGACTCAAACACCCCTTCATTCTTTTATTTATTGAAAGAAATACAATGGGGGGGTAGCGGAGGCTCACATCGCAGGTGGACTTGAGGTTGTCTAGCTTGTTCTGTATCGAGGAGATACTGTCGTCAAACTGTGACTGGAACATGAAGCAGGAGATTCTGAACGCAAACATGGGAATCTCCGCCAGCTCGTAGAGGAACTGCTCCGGTTTGTCGAGTGGGACGTCTGGGGTCGTGGTCATGTGCTGCCTTATAGAAGTCAACTCCTCTTCATTCGCTCGCTAGAATCACACCGTTCATACGCTCACAATTAATAGTTCTTCATTTTAAATTTGCTTTCAGTACACTCAATGCGAAGATATAATTTCGGTAAATATTTTTGTTTTGTTCCTTTCATAAGAAATTGTCGCTAAGTTGACATGCGTCTCAATTTAATTTTAAATAATTATATTTATTTGAAATATAGTTAAAAAATAACAAAACAATATTTATGAACTACTGGAAATTTAAAGTTTTCTTCTGGGAAGTCTAATCAAGCAGTTTAAAATGGTTGTCACAGTAAATTTGTTTCTTGATTGTTATGACAATTTTAAGGGTAAGAATGAGGAAGTGTAAAGATTTTAAACTTTTATTTAAATGGGAGGGGGATGGAATTGGACACCATTCTCCAAGATCAAGGTCAGTCATATAATCCTTGCCGGTTTCACTGGAGAATAATAATAGTTTTTTTTTTATTCTCACATTTAGAATGAAAATAAATACAAATCATATCAAGCGATGCCAACTTACAGGAAATGAGATGTCTCTTTATACAAAACAAACAATAATTTACAGGAAATGAGATCTCTCTTCATACAAAACAAACATAATAGCTGTTGCTTTTAGATTCTTTATTCAAACTAGCTTTGAGTGTTGTCAATTAAATGCTTAGAATCAAAGCTAGAATGAAACCTAGGTCGGGGGATTGGGCGGTAACGATACATTTTCTTCAAGAGTCAGCCATTGCCTGTTTGTCCAGTGGCAGCAATGTAAAGTGCGAGTAGTGTTCTCCTTTACATCGTAAAAGTCATATTGTGATTGTTCCCTTTTAAATATTTTCTATCCACCTGTCCTGTACCGGCTTCCAAACAAATACACATGTTTAAAGAAGTTAAATTATAGAACAATAGTTATGGGATTTAAGTTTGTTAATAATTTTAACAGTTTAACAGCTCTAGGAGCTGATTAATTCACATGTCCATCACAGACTCTGTCTTAAACTATGAACGACTAATTGATAGTCGAGTGGTGAGAGCAATGGAATGCTAAGTTAAAGGTTCTGGGTTCGATTCTTGTGTCCAGGTATCATTTTTAAAGTAGCAAAAGTGTAAATGACCAACAAACTTACCACTTCATAAATCTGCTGCAAGGCTTCTAAGTTTAGAGATGACGTGTCAAAATTGTAAATCGCTGTAAAGAAAAAAGAAATAACATTCCATTTAAATGTAGATGTTTAGTCCAAGGATAGACAAAGTCATGCTGCTTATGCCTACTCACTAAACTAAAAATAATAGTAAATTCAACTTGTTCTCTCTCTCTCTCGTTTACCATTCTCGATCTCTGTGAACTCGACATGCAGGCTGGACGCCAGGATACCGACACTCTGCGAGCGCTTGCCGTCCAATATCTTGACGGCTTGGGTCTTGGAAGGCTTCTCCTCCTTCTTCTTGGTGGCTTTCCTTTCCACGACCTGCCGTGAGAACAACTCCTCAAACTCTTTCAAGTCTTCGATCTTTGCCTCCTCCAACTTCTCCCAGATTGCACCATCCTCGGGTTTATGCACACTTTCCTCACTGATGGATAGAAAAGAGATTGTGTGAAACAAAATTGTTGTTTGGTGAAACTTCCAAGGAATAGATCCACTTTTATATACAATACTGTAAAATCACGCGATAAGGATCGAATCCCAAAGAGAATGATGGAGTGGAAGTTTGGAGAGAAAAGACCGCAAGAGAGATTAATGAAAAGATGGGAGGATCAAGTGTGTGAGTGAGAGGGGAAGAAAGGACTAGAGCAGGGGTCCCCAAATTACAGCCCAGAGAGTGGGTTTGTCCGGCCTGTGGACACTTTGAGAGACAAAAAAGAAATTTAACAACAAATAACCCAATGATGGTGCTCCTGTACGCAGTACACAAAATACATACCTACATACAATATAATGTGTTCCATTGTTTTCTAACAGAAAAAACAACTTATGTTTATTTTTTGTTTGTTTTTTAGCGCAGTGTCTTATTAACCATTTGGGTTATACGATAATAAATTGTTGTTTTATATATTTATATAACTTGTTTGATCTTCATTATTCCCTGTCTGGTCTAAGGCGCTACTCTCACAATAGACTAGACCACCAATGACAAGGAGATTGTGGTTCGATCTTGGTCGGGTGTACTTAGGATGGTTTTTCTTAAATGGTTTCCCACTTTCTTTCGATACAAATGCGAGTACACTTCCTCTAAATTCAGTATAACCTGACCAGGTAGTACGACAGAGTGCTAAAAAAGTTTGTATATAAATTATAAATTATAAATTAATAGAATAATATATGTCTCTTCTTTGATCCGGCCCATCTAGCCCTTTCAATATCCTAATGTGGCCCTTTGCTCGGTAAGTTTGGAGACTCCTTGACAAGAGTAAGAGAGGGAGAATGGTGGACAGACAGAGGAAGATGGAGACATTTTACAGCCACAGCTTGGAAACAATTGTTGATTATTATGATTATAATATCTATAATCTAAGAGGTTGGGTTGGGGGGAGGAAGGGTGACATTTAGAAAATGTGCCCGCATTAGAGTGAAATGTGTGTAAATTACTAGTTTTAAAATAATGAGAACTAGATTAATTTGTGGACTCTCTGAATAACTATACAGGCCTCAGAATGGGGGAGAACACTGGTCTAAGATGTTAAATTCACATTACTCTTGGTTACTGTTGACCCAGGAGTTTGGGGAAAGAGGTTCAAATCCCAGGCAGATGCACCTGGATATTACCTTCATATATCTACCACGGTTACGTGAAACCACGGATAATACCAAACTATTATATAACGTGATATTCATGTAGCATTCATAAATACGGTAAAGTTTAATTGATAAACTATGCACAGTAAGACTTTACCAACATTAAATAAAGTAATAATAGCGTGTACTTTACACTACAGTGTACTTACTATTCTCCATTCTTCTTTTTGCCACGATCACTGATTATTATTATTATTATTATTATTATTTTTATTATTATTATTATTATTATTATTATTATTATTATTATTATTATTATTATTATTTTTATTATTATTATTATTATTATTATTATTATTATTATTATTATTATTATTACAGTGATATGTCAGCTCAATGTCCATGATGAGCAGATGAAATGGGGTGATGGTATAGTCATTGTGATTTATAAACAATTTTTTTCTTTAATTAGAAATAAATAAAATTGGGCAGCGATAAACCACAAATAGCTGAAACCACTAATACTGAATCAGTGGAAATGGGGGCCCTACTGTAGTTTCTACCTCGTGGAAAGTACTGGTTCAGATCCTTAAAATGCACCTTTTATTTTTATACCATATCCTTATAAAGAGTGTTAACTGTCAAGAATGAGCGCACCTTATTTCTACCGGAGGTGGCGGCGCTGTGCTCGGCACGATGATACGTGTCCAGTACAGTGGCTTCATGGGGACCTCTGGATTCACGGGTTGTTTCCTCAGCACTGGAACCAGATATCCTCTCATCAATATACAACAGAGATATAGTTGGCTTGGTTATTAATTGTGTTTCAAAACAAAGTGAAGCGATGTCCAAAGAATTACGATTAATATTATATTTTAAAAGTTAAAATAAGTCAAATATTTCCTTATGATTTAAAAAAAAAAAATTTGCCTTCATTGGTTGCTCAATATTCAATTTAAAATTATAATTTTTTAGTTATGTTGGCACATAAGTGGAATGGTGAATTCACACAACGGGAGTCAAACCCCACTCGTGAGATCTTGCAATATCTTTAGCTTTAGAAACTATTGACTATGTTAGTAAACATTTTATAGTGATCTTAGTACACTATTATTTTCAATACTTTAATTGTAGCTATACCTTACCTTTCTTTTCTTTCAAACTATATGTGTGAACAGTAAAAGACTTTTTTAAATATTTTAATCATGCAATATTGAGTCACATATTTAGGTTTTTATTAATTGTGCTAGTAGTTTCTTTGCTCATTAATAAACTTTGAACTGTAACTAAATTACACATCAATTCAGTCATAATTTTAAATAATTACAGAAGGGAAGTTAATTCGATGTATAGAAGCAGTTACACGAAGGAGACATAGGAATGAATAGAACAAACACATCAACATGGCCTTACAAATTATTACCATCACTATCATCATCTTAGTCTTTATTATTTAGGTCTAAATGTGTATCAACGCAATGACTATGAATGCCTTACAAATTAGAGAGAGATTGCTAAAAAAAAGTGATTTTGCATACTTTTGCAAGTGCAGTCATACTTGCAAACCGCTCGCCTTGACAAGGATGCCAGAACTTCCAGACATGTTATTTATATGTATGAATGATCCAAAGTCAATTTTACTACCAAGTCACTATCAGTAGGGAGTATAATCTCATTTTAATAAGCAGGGCTCTTTTAGAAAATACAAACACATTATATTGTGAATAAAATTGATAATATTTTACTGTTTTATTATTGTTATTTTATAAGTATTGATAATTTTTATAAAAAGCGACAGAAGAAGATCACATGACTTGACCAAGGAATACTTTCAAGTAAATTTAGTAGCTTTTCTAGCCCTCAGATAAAAAGTTAAATGTAGTCTTGTAATTAGAAGTAGATATAGTTACTTTTTGCTCTGTCAGATAGGGTTATTCCTAAGAAAATCAAATTGTGATCATAGAGAATGGCCACCCTCATATATAACAATGCTTTGTGTGCCAGCATCCCAGTTGATATATTTTTGTTTCGGCAAACAGGTCACAAGTATGACTCTAGCCTAATCCACTCCCTTCCTCCCTCACCCCCCCCCCAAAAAAAAAAGATCCATGCTCTAACATTCCAATGATTTGCAAACACAATGTGCAGTCTTATTTTCTTTTGATTAATCATTGTTTAATATAATTAATTCACCAGGTGGTAATTGTCTTTAGTAAATAAAGACAAGATATAAATAATAATTTGAAGAATAGCGAATGTATGCAATAAACTTATATCGGTCCACAAAACACAAGCATGCTGATGTAGATACCACCTTATTGTAGAATTATTTCTAAAAAAAGTAAAGTTCAAGCATTCCCAAATAATTAAAATAGTTAGCAGAGGCCAGAATTTAATATCCCTAGCGGTGCTCAAAATGAGAAATTAGGAGGAATCAAAACGCTGCCTCAAATAATTTTGTGACCTTTATTTTAATTGTTTTATTTTTATTTTAGGCTTTTGCGTGCTAGTAACTAAAAATTAAAAGTGCATCGTCCTTCTGGCCCAAAGTTTGGTAAAAGATTCACCAAGCCAACTCTGTCTGAAATATTTTAGCTGATTTTAATGTTTAATACATTTAACAAACTTTCTTGATTTAATAAATGCATACCAAATTCATTTTGAACATTGCTTTTAAGTATCATGCAACAAAAAAACTTATTAATAAATATAAAAAGCTAATTCAATACATATTTAATTATTTATATATATGTAAATAAAAGTCTTAAATGAACTATTTTAATGTCATATAAAAAAAGTTTGAGCTTATCAACCTTTCAGAAACTAATTTCAAAGAATTTATTTTGAAATCTGTCACTTGATTGCTACCCAAACCTTAGTTAATTGTAGACTTTGTGAGATTTGTTTTACAAAGTTCATTTAAGTAAACACCTCGCTGTTTATTAACTGGGGATAGGACGCTCGAATCCTATCTTATTCAAGATTCATAAAAGTCTTTAAAAAGTATCTCGATTACAATATTATGAAGAAAGTGACTTCAGAAAACAATTTTTAGCAATTGGTAAAAAGAAATATATGGACTTGTGTAGTTGGGAGATTGACAACATCACAAAAAATTTGAAGATTATATTAATATAATTAATTTACATGGTAATTAATTACACTAATATATGGTAGTTAGTTTATTTATATAATCTACATACATTACATGATGTAATCGATATGACAACCAAAATATTATCATATGTCGATAGCACCAAGACTTCAAGTTAAATTAAATTTTAAATATTTTAACGTTAAAACTAAAATTGTACATTTTTAAAAATTCGGTGATTCAACCTTGGAATTTAGATTTGAAAAAAAATTTAAGATTCGGATTCGAAAAATATAGAATTCAACTTGTCTCTAGTTTTAACCAGATATTGTAAAAAAATGCATTTTTCACTTGACAAAAAGTGGAAATTGAATCGGTGAAATAGTTTCACTGTCTTCTTATGGGTGCTATTATAAACTGTACCACGGTGCGAGGTTTGGTTTGAGCTTTGTTATCCACCTAAGGTGTTTAGTGTGGCATTAGATGGGCTGCTAAGCTGTACAATTATAAAATTGTATTTATTCAAGTAGTGTTTAACAAAATTTTCAACATCTTGTTAGAGTTAAAAACAAAAAAAACCCAGCAGTAGTGAATATAAGTAATATAGGTAATATCACTGTTACAAACATAAAAATACACATACACACATGCATGCACGCACACAATCATGCTGTTCCTTTAAGGGGTAAGCAAGAAACTGTGCATATAGCTCAAAAAACAACTTCGTATTTAATCCATCCTAACTAACTTTCTCCACACTTCCCTATCCTTGCATACTCCCTTCACTTCAACAACATCCATACACTGAGTCATACGGACTCTTTTATTATTAAAATTCTTAATGTTTCATTTTTTCACACATTCATCTAGAACATTTAGCCACATCTTACATGACCTACCCCTTCCTTTAGATCCACACACTCTACCTTCATATATTTTCTTCCTCACTTGATTCTCACTCATCCTCTCCTCACCTGCCTCTTTAATAAACATATATCTATTATTCAATTACCATCTTTTGAGTGTGTAAGCTCTTCATTTTAAAACCCACTACACCTAACCCCATATTTACACTAATTGTGTAAATATGAGCAAGATATAATTTAGAGGAAATGTACACCCATTTGTATGGAATGAGAATGGAGAAACTATTTGAAAAAAAAATCTTCGAAACACTCAACCGAGATTTGAAACCCGATCTCCTTATCATCGGTACAACTTGAATGACATCTTATATCGAACTACTAACAAAGCAGACGATTTCTATTTAGAGATAATTAATTTGGCGACAGTCAAACTTTTTAATGGGAAATTATTTGATATGCTTTTCAAATTTTGTTGAAAAGTATATTAAAAGTACAGATTAAATGTTGGTATCAACAAAAATCGGTACAAAACTTGCATTCTCATTTTATAATTGTTAGTATTTTCTGTGAAATGAAATTAAATTTTAAAAGTTTTCATGAGAACGGGAGGGACTTTCTCACAATTAACTTCGAAAAAAAAAAATCCCCACCTGCGATTTATTTTAAACGAAATGTGCCGGCTGGTTCACAAACCAAACAGTGCAAGGTGCAAGGTGCAAGTGCGAGCAAGAATAACAAAGAGTCATGCGGTTAAAACTGTAGCAGTGATTCAGTCTTACCTGTCATCACACCATGTGCCACTATTGCAGGGATCAGTCGTTAGCAGGGGTGTTAGTTTGTGGTGTTTTAGTGGAGGAAGAAAATAAAAATGTGAGAAAAACCGAGTGTCAGAATTATTTCTAATCGTGTACGCTCAAATGCACAAAACTTGATTAAAAACAAAATCGTCATTTGACATGATTTATTTAAAGATGACATTCATTCAAAGCAATAACAAAAAATCTAAAACAACCCCCCCAAAAAAAAAAGAGGGGAAGAAGGAAAAATAGAACAATGATTGTTTTGTCTAAAGCAAGTAAATTTCTAATGTTTGGTGGATTTGAGAGCACTTTATTAAACAATTAATTAATCAGTAATTAAAGGCAAGCACACATAAATAAAACCTAGCACACAACCATTACTGGATTTAGGAGTTTAACTCAACGGTTGTTTCAAAGTGCAAAAATATGAGGGTATTTTTGTCTTCTTATACTCCATTAAAGCTATCTTTGATGGGTGCTCAAAAGATATTTTTAATGTGCAAGTACACTCTTACTAAATAAAAAAAAACATAACATATAAACATTTAATTTCTTACAGGGTGTTAGAAAAGTATCTATGCAGTGGAATGTAGCAGTGTTTTTTTTAGCACCTAGTCTTACTAACTGTCCAGGTTATGCACCTATGTACTAATTACTCTAGTGTGCTAGGGATTAGGAAGGCTGAATTTAGAGGATGTGTATCCACATTTGTGTGGGGGGGAAGGGAAAACTACCCTGAGTACACCCGACCGAGATTCGAACCTCGATCTCCCCGTCATCGGAAGTCTAAGTCTTCTTCGCGAGAGTAGCATGTTAGACTATGCGACCACCAAAGAAGGTCATAATTTGTTTAAAGCAAATGGTCAATATATTTTAAGATGATTATTTAAGTTAAGTGCATGTCATAAAAATAAAACACTGCGCGAGCCTCTAAATATACGGTATTTTTTTTTTTTAAGTGAATTGAAATTTCAGCTTCTTGTTAGAGTAACTACCAGTAAGATTTTTTTTAAATACTATATTAATTAACTACTTTGGTTTAACATTTACTACTATCTCTAAAATGTAATGATTTTTTTAATTACATTTTTATTATACCTAGATACATTTAAGTAAAATGTGCTAAGCAAATTATCACTTTATTTCAGTAATTTACCTACAATAGTAGAGTACCATTTAATATAGCCCTAGGCAAGGCCGTAGCCAGGGAGGGATTTTGGGGGTTCAAACCCCCTGCGAAATTTTATGAACAGAATATATATGGCTTTATTAATGGTTCAAACAATATTAAAATTAAGATACAAATACAAATTAGGGGGCTGTGTTACCATAAAAAGCACTTCAGAAAGCTTTTAGAGGTGCTAAATATTTTGAAATTTTCCTAGCCTTCGGCATTTTGGGGGTTATTTTACCATAAAAAAACTTAACAGAGCTGCAAAAAGTTTTTAATATTTAGAAATTTTCCAAGCCTTTGGCAGATAATGAGTTATTTTACCATGAAAAAAACCACTTCAGAGAGCTTCTAGAACTATTTATCATATAGAATTTGTTTCTAACTTCCAGCAATTGAGGGATGTGCCCACCAAACCCCCCCTGAAATTATTGGCTGGCTATGGCCTTGGCCCTAGGCATGTTGAAACTAATCAATAGCACCTATAAAGTTTAATTACAAAATATGAAATACTGTTTGGTTTCGATGAATTTTATAAAATTCATTAGTGACCAAGTTTCACACATATTTGGTTGGTTTCAGAAAGTTAAAACATATGTTTAATTATGTGTCAACTCATTTAACTTTTTCTATTTAATTTATCTATCGGTAGTCCATCATATTTTTTTCCTCCAATAAATACATGACAAAGATAAACAATGATGTAATTTATGATATCTTTCAGATGATAGATTAAAGAAATGTTTTTACATCCATCATTGTTTCCAGCCTGTAGCCTGGGTCAGTTTTTTATTCAAGCTATATATTTTCCACTACCGGCTTGCTAGACCTGCCTTAGCTTCATATTCCTGATAATCTAACTTAAGACTAGGAGAGGCACAACATCCAGTCCCCAGCTGTCAATTTATCAATGTGAAAGGGTAAAGTTTCGTCCATGCTGGGAATCGAACCCAGGACCCTTAGCTCAGTTGGCAGACACGCTACCGACTGTGCTAAGGTGTCGGATATTAAAGAAATGTGCTAGACTATTAATGTGAATTGCTTCATGATATTGAACCAGGGCTGATGCCCAGAAACTTACTTGCTCTGTTTGCCGCCCAGCCCCCAACGGGGGGCGTAGGAAACGGCATGGGGCCTGGAGGTGGTGGTGGCTCAGATCCTCCTGGGAGGGGTGGTGGAGGTGGTAGGCCCATTCCTGACATGGGAGGAGGTGGCGGGCCCATCCCTGACATCGGTGGAGGTGGTGGTCCCATTCCTGGCATGGGTGGGGGTGGCGGCCCCATTCCTGGCATGGGTGGGGGTGGCGGAGGTGGGGGTGGCGGGCCCATTCCTGACATGGGTGGGGGTGGCGGTCCCATCCCAGTTATTGGAGGAGGTGGTGGTGGGACAAAGTCTGATATTGTCGAAGGTGGTGGGCTAATTTCAGGCATAGGAGGTGGGGGTGGTGGAGCAGTGCCACTGATTGGCACAGGAGGGGCCGGAGTCTCATTTTCTTCAAGCCGAGGGAGAGTTTCCACGGCTGATTGTTTCAGCGGGGAGGTGGAAACTGAAACGTGAGAAGTCTCGTCCAAGTCTAGGGTGTCTGTTGAAACATCACATGTTTGCACAACTGATGGTTCCGAGGGTTCAGGTACAACGAGGGAGGAAGGGTCCTTGGGCTTTTCTAGAGAGTCATCGTCTTTCACAAGCTTTGCCATTTCTGAAGGCGGAGGTTTATGTTCTTCTGTTGGGGAGCCAAAGTCGGCTTGCGCTTGGGCGTTGAGGTACTAAGAAGGAACAATCCAACAATTTTCATGGTTAGAACATGCACCGTTCAATTACGTTCATAAATAAGTACGTACATGATTTGACAATTGTCTTAATTTTATATTAAAATCTTATATTACACATATATGTTATGAACATTTATCAAAAAATCTAATATATAGTTATTTAGAACATTTAAAATTGTTTATTATAGTTAATGTCATTATTTAGTGATAAATAAAATGATAGAATATTAGAAAAATGGTAGAGCACAAATAAAAGTAACAACACCGACACATATTTACACACACTTCAATATTTCGATGCTATTGCAGCATCTTCCTCAGGAACTCAGGAAGTTTTATTTGTGCTCTACCATTTTCCTAATATTCTATCATTTTATTTATCACTAAATGTTTTTGCTCAATGTACTTTTTTCAATACATAATAAGTTAATGTCATTAGTAAGACTGTGGACTTGCTGGGACTTAAAAACCCATCTAATGGCAGATTAACCAGGATATTAGATAAAATATTCTTTAAATTGATAAATGACACCTGAGCACGGGACTTGAACCCGAGACCTTTGACTTAATACATCAATGCTGTTATCATTGAGCTATCCAGGGGTCATCTCATGCCCAGGATCAGTTTACACTCATATTTTAAGGCAGTCTCTGTAATGGACATGTAGTAATAAATTGTCAGCTAAATATGAGTGATCGATTAAAATTGCAAACTATCAGAAAACGCAACCACCTTTGACTCAGGAGGGTTTTATGCTGCCAATAGTACAATTACAACTGTACAAATGTGCATATAATGATTGATTAGATAACCAAGCTATTATAGTTGTTAAATTTGGTTGTATCCACAACTAAATATCATATTTAAAGTGAATCATATGTAGCTGACGATTTTCTGTATGTCCACCATATACTCTGCCTTAAAATATGAGTGAAGAATGACCTTAGGTGAGAAACGACTCCTAGATAGCTCAGTGGTAAGAGTATTGTCGTCCCAAAGTCCTGGGTTTGATTCCAGTGTTCAAGGTGTTATTTTTCAATTTAAAGAACATGATATTTAGATGTGGCTATAATCATAAATATAAGTTAAGACTTAGATATTATTATTTTGAAATTATAAAGATATGAGTTCATATTAAAGATAATTGATGATAAAATTTCATTACAACATAAAGACACTAAATTTCATTTATACTCTTGGAAAAACAATTTCCTTAACCAAAGTTTTCATACTATTTAAAACATTCCATTGACTCAGTAACTTGACATTTACATGAGTCAAATGGTTAAATAATCATTAATAACATATTAAAATTTGAGTACAATATTAGTTAAATACAAGACTGAAAAAAGTGTAAAACTTATTTAAAATAACAAGTTAAAACAAAGTTAACACCATTAGTCAAAAGTTTTGTTTATAATGTGTATGAATTGAAAGTTAATTATATTTATGAAAAAGTTTAACCACATCTAAGTCTTATCTGCATTAACATCCCAAACTTGACAGCAATAATAATAGCTTGACTATTTCAACCATTATTAGATATGAGATCAAACCATAAAATGTACTAAAGTGTGCTTTTCTGCATTCTTCATTTGAGAGTTTTAAAAAAATATTGAGATCAGTTGATTAGTTTGTTTTTTTAAGTTCTAAAACTTTTTTTTAATGGGAAAATTGCTATGCTGGTCTCGATTTCACATTTTTAAAAGGAGAATACCAAAAACCTCAACACAATAAGACGTTTAAATTAGGTGTTATGTTATTTGAGAGGTGAAAAATATAGGCAAAAAAAAAAAGAAGCAAAAATAGAGTGAAGAAACTATGGTGATCGAAGGACTTTAGATAAGTTCATAAGTCGGTTGGAGCCCAAAAAGGTGGCCAGCCCTTGTTTTAAAGACCTCAGCCTGTATTAAAAACTGAATTCCTTTTAAACTTCCCAAGCTGGCAGAGCTATTGACATTGAAAGAGGTATGTAAAAACATTGAAAAAATTAATAGGGACATGCGAGACTCGAAAATGTCTCAAAAATTCAAGAAATAATAATCTCGATCTTGTCTCGAGAGTTAAAAAATGAATCTTGAAAGTTCGAGAAATCAAAGAAAAGCAAATAATGGACCTAAGAAATTATAAAAACCTAACCGGGAATTTATTATTTCCTATAATACCGTAATAACCCAAATATAGGCTGTATCTCCCCCACCCCCCCACCCCCCCACCCCGCCAAAAGAAACAGCCTTCATCAAGAAATGTTTTGCTTATGAATATTGTTTTTCAATACCAAAGTTTGACAATATAAGCTGTTACACTACAAAATTAAATTATAAATGGTGTTCATTGTAACTACCTATCACTATTTTATTAATTGCATTTAAAATGTGTACGAGCTATATCTCAAGTGTTTGAATGAACTAGGTGTAAGACAATCTAAAAAGGGAACTCTATAAACTAAACATTTACTTTAATAAACATAATTTACATTTTTGTACTTTAAAAGGTGGTTTTCTCGTCCTTTTCTTGTGTCTCAATACTGTTTTACATTCTTGTCTCAAGATTGTCTCGAATTGAAAAAAAATTGTTCTCGCACATCCCAAAAAATCAAGATTATGTAATCAGTCAGAGAACTAATCCCCAGCGTGCCCAGTCAGAGAACTAATCTCCAGTGTACCCAGTCAGAAACCTAATCCCCAGCATACCCAGTCAGAAACCTAATCCCCAGTGTACCCAGTCAGAGGCCTAATCTTCGGTGTACCCAGTCACGAGACCTAATCTCCAGCGTACCCAGTCAGAGGCCTAATCTTCGGTGTACCTAGTCAGAGACCTAATCTCTAGCGTACCCAGTCAGAGGCCTAATCTGCGTTGTAAACAGTCAAGAGACAAGCTCTCTAGTGCATAACCAACTGTTAAAAGACAGGATAACATCACACACTAGGAGGTGTTTTACCAGCGGGTCTCAGCCGTACCTGAATGTCTGAGAGTGTCTTGTATCTCTCCAACTCCTGGCAGACTTTCTCCAGCTCTAGCTCGAGACGAGCAACCTTGTCGTCAGCTTCACTGAGCCTCTGAGCCACCTCCCCTCTCACGCTGAACAGCGCCACCTCCTGACTGCGAGACAGTCTGTTCAGGTTGTCGCGGTGTTCCCTCTTCAGACCCATCACTACCTGCTGGAACTCTGTGGAGGAACACGAACCGTCGGTACTTTTCAGTCTATGAGGTATGTCTTGAAGTAAAGGTGTGTCAAACTCGTTTGATCGTAACGGCCACATTGAAAATATTGAGAAGGCTCTGTTTCGAAAAATTCAATTTTGCTAGCACTTGTATGTGGTGCCAAACATTGCAAATATTTGGTGCGCTAATTAATTATTTGATTGAAATAGATATTTTGTATTTAGCACCACGTCTTTACCTGATTGGGTTGTACGCCTATGTACTAGTTTCTCTAATGTGTTAAGGATGAGGAAGGTTGAATTTAGAGGAAGTGCACCTGCATTTTCGGGGAGGTAGATTGGAAAGCTATTTAAGGAACAACCGCCCTCAGTGCACCCAAGAGGAATCAAACCCCGATTTTGCCATCATTGGCAGCCAGTTTATTTCGAGAGTAGCGCCTCAAATCATGCGGCCACTGAAGCGGATGATATGGATATTGATCTTTAGTTAGTAAAGAGAAAATATTTTGTCTACTAACCTCATTTTCCAGATTTTCCCAAATAATTAACAAGTTTCCAAATGTCATATCTCTAACAACGTTTATAATAATCGGGGCATATTGTGTGTTGGTTCAACAAAAAGTTCGCAGGCCGCAAGTTTGACCCTACAGTATCAGCAAACATGTTGAAAAATGTATCGTCATTGATAGATTTGATACCCTCAGACACATTGTATTATTTTTTGATCTGGAATAAATGGGTCCCACAAATCCTTAATGGATTATTCGAGATTCAAGGATTCAAAAAAATGTCAGATTCAAGATAATATATATATCTGAGTATGAATTTTTCTAGAGCTATTATGAAATACACTAGTAGCTTAGACCAACATAATTACAGAACAAACCTCAAAATCAAACCCCAAACCATCAATTTACCACTTAATGTGAACAAAATCAAAATTTAAGATAAAATTAAAGCAAATTATGCTTATCATGCTTTATAAGATTCAGATTCAGGTTTAAGACATTACTGACATCTGAAGAATCAACTTGAACATAATGAGCTAAAGTAATAAAATGGTTTTAAAAATAAATTAAGTTTCATAGTTAGCAGTCTTCGAACTAATAATTTGGTCTTTAACAGTTCATCAGCAGCGAGTAACAAAAATATCTGCTAACATGAACTATTATTAGTGTCGTCTATCAGAAAAAAATGGTTCGACACAATCGTATACATTTTTTTATATAATATGTTATAGTTGTGATCAAGTTTTTAAAAATTCTGTAATCAGTAAATGTCGTGTTTGAAAAATTTTGAATTTTCAAAAATTACTTTTGTACACTCGACCGAAATTTGAGCCCTACCTCCTCATCTTCGGCAGTCAAGCTTAATTAAAAGGTGACACCTTAGAGAATGCAGCCACAGAAGCGGGTCAAATTAAATAATTAATAAACTAGATCTGACACCATATCTTGGTCGGTAGGCCTAGTGTCGTCCTATGTATCTTAGGAGCCTAGACTCAATTCTTGGCAGGACATAAAAATCAACATTTTTAAACTATAGTTTTGCTTCCTGAAGACAATCTGAGGTCTGGCTGTTTGTATTTGTTTCTTAGTTCAGTTAGAATAAGTTGTTTTAGAGGTAAGGCCAATGGCGTTCAAGTTTTGTAAAAGGTATTACATGGAAAGCGAATCTTAAGTTTTATCTATGAAACTTTTTCACAAGGTAAGGTTCATCTTCTTTATTTATAAAATGAACAGTTTGTTTGTCATGAGTATTTCGAGATATTTACTGCAGGCAAAGGGCTGAAATTTTAAAATTAGGGTCCCCTCCCTGTTCACAAACTTGTGCACCTCAAAACCGGGATTTTAAATTTATTAAAAACCGAGTCAGAAGTAATAAAATGAGATTTTTTTTTATATTTGTTTGAAGCAAAGAAAAGTGTTGGCCGGGGTGAACACGCAATGAATTATGAGGTTACCCCGGGTACTTCTGCTATTAAATAATAAATTAATATTAGAGCGATTAGATTACCCTAAATTTAATTTTCATTTGTCAAACAGTGCTTTCAGATAAAACTATTGTCACTATTTTCACATCATCAACCATAATACAAGTGTTTAATAGAACAAATAATTTACCTACAGCAACCTACAAAATAAACGTAAAAACATGCAATTGTAACTACATAAAAATAAAAATTATAAAAACAACAGTACAAATGAAGCCACACATGCTAAAGATATTTAATTTATATCAATCAGCGTTTCTAAAACTGCGGAAAGCAATCTCCTGAGTTTTATTAATCCTAAATATTTTTATGACACTAAGTCTGATAAACAAATTAACACATATTTTGACAAGATGTTAAGGGATTCATTAGCCTTTCATTTCCTCTGTCACCGCTTTGTTTAACTAAGTTAATGAGGCTTTATTAAAATTTTGAGCAACTATTTATACTCTACATCAGGAGTAGTAGGTAATTGGTGGATCGTGATCAACCTGCCTTATCTCGCAGCAATTTTTATTCGATTACGTAAGAAAAACTACATTATTATTAAAAATCAATCCTTAAGTCTTAAGAAATGTAATTTCAAATAATATTAATTTTAGAGTGTGATCAAAATTACCTTGTTCGAAAATAATAGCTAATATTAAATAGTTTAATATGAAATTCTACATTTTATTTATTGAATTCCTCCCCCCCTCCCCACTATAAAGGTCAGGACATAAGTAGGAGGAAATGTTTAATTTAAAGGATAAATATAAGATTTATAGACAAAAAAAAAATATTGAGTGACTAAACGATGGTTTATAAGTTTATGGGGCCCAAAAAAAGTTGCCAACCCCTGCTCTACACAAATGTGTTCTCTCTCTCTCTCTTTTTTTTTTTATTAAGATCTGTATTGAACTGAATTGGTAATCATACGTTCATCCACTTCATAAGTATATGCTCATTTTCTAAGGCTAGAGGTTAAAACATGTTTTTTACGTAAAACATGCAATCCACATTTTTAATTCTTGCCATCATAAAAATATACCAAAGGAGTGCCTTGTTTCATAATAATATAATTTTACCCTAGGCCAAAGCGAAAACAAAATGTCTAACGTGGTGATAAAGCTGTTTTTAAAAAACAAAGTACTGTAAATGTGAAACAATCAGCTAGCTACGTGAATCAACTATGGTGCAACCAAACTACGTGGACACAGGGATGTCAAAAAAACAACGTTCAGGTACCTCCTGTTTCTATTTTCCTTACAGCTTTTTCAGTGGCGGACGGTGTCTGGGGTGTTGAAAACACCTCGTCTGGCGTCTGGTCTGAATCAGTCAAAAATAGCTCTGCTCAAACTGTGGTACACTCCGAGTAACACACAATCACTGCACTGCTCGATAAGTTATTTTATTTGTGTATTATTCATACAAATCCACTCTTTGATAGTGAAGTTGATGAATAACCGAACCTAAATAAAATACAAACCTAAACCACTGGAATGTTTTTTACAAAATCTCTTTTAATCCCTAATAACTTAAGAGAGACATCCAACCTAATTTATTTCACCAATATTATTTAGATGAGTTAGGCACGAACCAACCACAGCTACAACATTTTTAATTAGCTTATAAATGACACATGAACACAAAATTTAAACTTGGTAGCTTTGGTTTAGTGCGCCACTGAGGTAGAATTTAGGATAATTCTTAACTCATAGTTTAAGGTACGAGTTTACAACATTTTTAGATAAAATATGCATTTGTGTGGTCTAAATCTCTCCAAAATGATGCTAAACAATTTAAACACTTCTTAAAGAGCCTGGTATGTATTGCTTATAAAACCGTGACTAACACCGTATTACAACCCGTCTGGCTTTTATATTATTTTCATTAATGAGATAGGGATAAAGGTAGGTTTTTAGAAGAAATGTAACTGCATTTTGGTGGAGGAAAAGAGGGAAACAATATTTTTTAAACTCACTACACCCAGCCGAGATTTGAACCTCAACCTCCCTGTGATTGACAACTTTGACTGAGTGCCTGCCCACCGGAACGGGTCAAGACTCGAGCCATTCTAGCCTTGCTGATTCACAAAGTGATAGTCGCTTTAAGACTAGGAGGGAAAATACGAGCAAGTTGTACATACCAGCTTCGGTGTACCTCGTCCCGGGCCTTACGGAGTTGGTGATGTGGGTGACGTCTGGCAGCCCCGGTGTGGTGGGGGGCCACGACAGTTGGGTGAGTTTCCCAGGGGTCGGGGGTGCAGCGGTAGGTGTCTCCGTGTGGGCCCAATAGTACATCAGGTCTGGCTACAAAACACAACGGACAAACGTACTGCTTGGGACTGACCGAGGATTCAACAACGTTTATCTTATAGCTTATATGCCTTCATCTTTATCTCTTACCATCACTGGTCTCCACACAGTGCAGCAAGGTAGTTCTTCAAGTCATTCACTAATTGAATCAGTGGTCACACACCCGTTAGAATTTTCAAACTGTGATTGGTGGTCCGGGACGCGAGTCAAGGTGGAAGTGAGAAAAGGACAGTGTTTTTGCAGTTTTTATAGCAAAACTTTTTTTTTCTTGTCAAAATAAATCAAATATTTCTCCAGTAGAAACATAAAGAGTTTAATTTCCTTCACATGGTGATATCAAAAGTTGTTGAATATCTTTAAAGGGTGTCCTGGAATTTAATGATAACTTTTTATCTTCATTTAAAAAGTTTCTCATCTAATGCACTAAGACTTGATTTATTTTGGCAAAAATTATATATGATATAAAAAGTGCAAAAATACTTCCGCGTCTCCTGCACTCCCAATATAATATTTACATTCATTCAGTTTTGATCATATACTATTTTTTTATATGTGTAGATGGCAAAGTAGACCAAAACAAAGGATTAATTTATCTTAACACACAAAATAAAATAATAAACATAGGAAACAAAATTCTCCCTGCCTGTTTCATTAGTAAAAGAAACGACAACTTTAAACTACTTGTTTCACCCGGTGTCACAACAAACATATCGGCACTTCTCGATTATGGGCCAGTTTCATAGTCAGATTTAGCACGCCTCAAGTGCGAGTCGATACTAAATACAAGACGTCACCTACCTGAAATTGAATGGAATGGGCCAGTTTCATATGCGAAACTGGCCCATTCCATTCTGGTCTAGGTAGGTGTCGTCCTGTATTTAGTATCGACTCGCACTTGAGGCATGCTAAATCTATGAAACTGGCCCTTAGTCTTAAAAGGGAGCAGTAGGTTTTAAGTGTCCTGAGATTGTACTCACCCTAAAAAGCAGCTCGAGGGGCACATCCTTGTCGGGGATCTGTCGCAGGACTCCTGCGGCCAGCATATGGGTGCAGAACTGCGCCGCCAGGATGCGCAGGTCCTGAGATGTCAGGATCAGGCGCAGGTAGTGCTCCTCGGAGAAGGCAGACACGAACCAGTTGATCAGCATCTGGCCTGTGAGATCAGTCACATGGAGGTAATGGTCAGCTCAGGGAAACAAGGGGACAAGTCACAATGTGCTCTGGAGGGACTTGTCGACACGAATCCTGTTAGGAAGGAACTTTTAGCAAATACAAACATAATTTATTGAGGTCAACATTGATAACATCTTACTATATTATAAATGTTATTTTATAGGTATTGATAGTATCCATCAAAAATGATAGCTGCAGGTCATGTGACCTGGCGTATGAACACGTGGCTGGAGATCTAGTAACTTTTTTTTTAGCTGTCAGATAAGGTTCTTTCTACGAAAATTGGATTTTTACCCGTCCGAACTATCTGCTTAGTGGTATAAAAGATTAGAAACTTATAAGCTTAGAGTAAATGTACCCATATTTGAGTGTGGTGAGTGTGAAGAAACCATTTGAAAATGATAGAAAGACACCTCAATGTACCTGGCCCTGGGTTCAAAAACAGACCAGACGAGAACGACTCGATCAATTTCCCCTATAATGGCAGAGTTGGTAGCACAAATAATGAACAAGGGACTCTTACAAGGGGTAGTTAGTTTACACACCAGCTGGTGCAGTTTTATTATAAAATAATGTAAGACAGTTTATAAACCGTCGATAAATTAGCGGTGGCTCTCAGACACACCAAACCACTGTTTGTAACGTGATAGAAAAACCGCCCACCCTCCCCCAACATCTGGATCGAAGCCAAGGCTGATTTCTCTCGTTGCGACTTAGTTCGTTGTTCCATCAGAGTGCTCTGGCATGAACCCGATCACCCACGGACATAATAGTAATAACAATAACAATAGGAAAAGGGGGCGGGGCTTTATAAGGATTTCATTATGTTACACCTCGCGACCTCGGGGGAGGGGGCCTAGAAGCAGTTTCTAGACAAGTCAAAGTAAATGTCATAGTGCTCGCATGAATGTCTAGAGACAGTGGTTTTCAATTATGTACTATAAAAGTTTAAATTCTAAGATAATTAACTAATTAAGTGATTCATTTTGACTGAGAGAGTACAACTTAATCAGTCTATCATGAGCATTGCGCGATATCTATCGTATGTAGAGGTCTTAAAGCCCTTGGCCCTGTCGAGTGCAAGTCTAAAACCTATTTTGTGGGATGGGGGTGGGAGGGCGAAGGGCGGGGAGTGGCTTCACAACCAACCAAAGTATCCTTCCGCACCACTAAAACAGATATATCACGGAAACCGTAGATGGCGTTAGCTACCGGACAGTTCTTGCGGAAAAATCATACGTTTGGAAATGTCAGTTTTCTCGAGAACGAGAGAAATTTCTATGTTAATATTTTCAACACCCCTTCTAAGATAATGTATCAATGTTTATTAATTGTTACATTTTCTTATTTTTTTGTTATGAATCCGGCAGTTTTTTATTCAAAATGTCAATTTTATCGATCACTGTTAAAATGATAGAGAAGGTGTGTGTATAAAAAGTATAACTTAGTCAACATGCTTCTATTCTTGAACAAACCGTTTCCGAAAAGAAAATGGCAAAACAATAAAAATTCTTGAAGATAACCGTTTAGTTCCCACGGCTCTGCATTTCCACGCCGAATGAAAAGGGCCAATCGCCTTAAAATTGCATACCTCGAGGACGGAATTTAATTTTTTATTAGATTTATTTTGAATTAATTAAAAATATCCCACTCCGATGGCCACGTGGACTAACACGCTACTCTCGCAGTATACTGGACTGCCGATGAAGGGGAGATCGAGGTTCGAATCTCGGCCGGGTGTACTGAGGGGGGTTTTCCCCAAAATAGTTTTCCACTCTCCTTCCACGCAAATGAGGGTACACTTTATCTCAATATAACCTTCTCAACCCTTAAAGCCACAAGCGTAATTAGTACAAAAGCGTACAACCCGAACGGTTAGTAAGATGCGGTACTACTACAAAAATTAAAAAAAAAAACAATGCACAAATCTTAGTCGCGTAAAAACTTTTATAAACCTCACACTATCACTTAGATAAAATAGATTTACAGCCTAGACCAGCGTTTTTCAACCGGTTTGCCGCGGTAGTTTGGGGGTAAATTAAAAAAATAGGCGAGAAAAAAAATTTGAATAAAAATAAATATTTTTAAATCTATGATCAACACGATTTTTTTTTAATATAACAGTTATTGGAAAGATTTAATTTAACATAATAATTTTACCGTATTTAACTACGGTAAAATGATTCGATTAGATAATTATTCGAAATTCGCGAATAATATTTGCTTCGATTAAAATTCAAAAGACCTGCTTCGCAACTGTCCACCAAGAACCACCGACTGGGATTCGAACCCCTACTCTCCAGTCATTGGCCGTCTAGTCTATTGCAAGCCGTTGTTCACGTGATATATCTCCGACTATTTCTGTTATCTTGTTTGTTATCTGTCAGATGACAGTTTGGAAACCCTAGAGCAACATGTAGATATATCAGTTTCTTCCGAGGAGGTTAAGTTTCCTTGTCAGAAAATACCCACAACCAGGGCAGTAACCACATTTTTTAGGGGAGAGTGGTCTTAACCTGCGATGACTCGTGGCGAGGCCCCCCTACCTCACTCCCCAAACCCAAACAGGTGATGTTCAAGGATTTGTTTTAATCATCAAATCCCTTTAAATCAGTTTAAAGTTTAAAAAAAACACAATAGAGGTTGACGGTGTCATGAATTTTTTTTTTCAAGTCTCTAACATATTATTTTTCATTTTTCATTTATTTGGGGTATGTATGCACTTTCTGAACCGACTAATTATACCAGCGTACGACTTATAAACTTAAATCTAAAACAGACACAACATCCAGCCCTACGGCCTTTACTTTATCACTGTGAAAGGGGGGGGATAGCCAAATTTCACAAATGATTGAATCTTTCAACCATGCCAGGAATCAAACCCGGGACACGTAGCTCAGTAGATAGACACACACTACCGACTGAGATAAGGTGTCGGACCAATACATTATTGGTAATACTTGGGGTCCAACCCCCAAAACGCCCCTCGGTTCTGCCCTGCCCACACAGGAAGAAAGTGGGTGAGGGCGTAGTCAGTTTAACATGCATCCGGCCATCTTCTCGAATGAAACTTCCCGTTTGATCAATTATAAAATGTAATCAGTAATTTTAATTCACATTTTGTTTTCATCGCCGCACAGATGAAGGGCGCAGGCCCGGAAGAGCTTATGATTCTAACTCTAGTCGTTTCGTCAGTTTGCGAGCTCGACATTCAGTCCACGTGACCACCCATGCGGGGTATTTAACTGAGTAATGCTCCTATAAATGGTTTTTTCTAACACAGGAAATAAGAGCTGAGCTGTAAAGTCTACGGATGACGCCTAACTTAGGTAGGTAATACCATAGAGAAATGTATTCCTTTCTCTATGGTAATACAGCTCAAACCAGACCTCGCATCGCCGTGCGGTTTTTTGTTTTATTCTTTAGAAAACGGTTCAATCGAGTGTTTTATTCTTTAGAAAACGGTTCAATTGAGATTAGTGATATAAATTTACCATATTTTAATAAAAATAACTTTTTTTTTGCGTCTGCGTCTGCAAATGTGTTAGGGACGAGTAAATTTGAATTTTCGTGGAGATATGTACCGAGTTTGCGTGAATGGCGGGGAGTGGTAAAAATCATTTAGTAAAAATATATATATATAATCCAATACATCCAGCCGATCTCCCCGCGACCAGCAATCCAGTCCAACACGAGTGTGTGAACACACTGGACGATAATCGCCAGATACAAGCTACCCGACGATATTTCCCACGTGTCCGGATATAAAATCTGTTCAGCGCAGGAATTGTTTTCTGAAAGGCCTTTTTCCCTACCAGAAAGCTATTATATAGTAGGATTTTGGTAGGAAAAAAGACCTTTCAGAGAGTAATTCCTACCGTGAATGGAGTATACACGTTGGTGTATGCGCGGGAAATGTTGCAGGGTCACTGGATACTTGTATCTGACGATTATCGTCCAATTTGTAGGGCCTAATAACCTAGACTGTGAGACCACCGATGCTGTTACCAAGCCGTGTAAAAAATGCGGACAGCCCCGAGAGGCAGTAAGACGCGGCGAAAAAAAAGGGGGGGGGTTGAGATTAATGTGCTAGCAGATTAATCATTTTAAAGCAGAAAACTGTTCTTTACAAAAGTAATTAAGCCTACCTGAGAAGAACTGAAAGTTTGTAATCCTGTCTTGATAGTATTGGTGAAGTCGTCCGTAAAAGGAAGGGGGGTTCGTACCACCCCCAGCCCGGACCCCAGAGAAGTGAGGGGGTGGGTCCCCCCTCCTATACAGGCTGAGCTGTGAGCGCTTCTTCTGCTCGTAAGTTTGGTAAGCCTTGTAGAGCTGCTGCAGACGCGACAGGAGTCTCTCGGCGCCTCGCTTTTGGACGCGGGTAAAAACCTCGTCGCGGGGCAAGAGTTGGTAACACTGGGGCGGCGGTCGGTAGCGCAGGTGAAGTCGGATCTGTCGGTCGTGACCGGGGTTCGAGTCCAAGTTCCGGACCAGCCCAGCAGCAGCCTTGGAGGACACATCGGCGACAGGTGGCGGTCCCAGACTGTCGGCGGGGGATATTTTGCGAGAGGTTGTCGACCTTTGGAGGGTAAACCCGCAGTTATTAAAGTTCTTCAACTCCCTGGAGACCGATGGCGAGCGGTGATAGTTAAACTTATCGAGGACTAGATTATAGTTCAACTCCCCGCCACGCCCTTTCTCGACGGAAGAAGTGAAGAATATTTCGCCGTTGACGTAGAAGTGGACCAATCTCTGTTCCGGGCGTCCGCACCAATTCGTCACTTTCCTGTCCTTACTCTTCGTAACGTCCGTCTGTTCCGGGTTGTTCCCTCTGTCGACGACGTCGTCTAGAAATTTTATGTGACACATCTTGTCTCACTCCGCAATTGCAAATCGGCGTCGTTTGCTCTCTAAAGTTCAACTTTTAAAGTGACGGCTCTCATTAAATCGGTGCTTAAAAATGTATTACAACAGAAACTTATTTTGTTTTTCGTTTTTTTGTTCGAACGAGCCAACATTTCAAATATAATAACGTCACATATTGTTCAAACGATATTATTAGTCGCACATGTCACTGTGACGTCATCCATTATTTAATGTTTTAAACTAGAACCAACAAAACTAAATAACCACTAAAATTATTATTATTATCCAATGATTCCGCTCACTGACTTCATGAATATCTTAAGAACTCTGAGAAAAATATTATCCATATTGCGTTCAAGGATCATCTTTATAATATGTTTATCAGTCCCTTATCGGCTAAACGTGGTATTACCATCGACCTTTAGCAGTTTATGTTTGGCAGATAAGCGGACTATACTTTCAGACTCGGGAGCTACATAGACCTATATGCCCGCATTTTAATTACGTATGATGTGGCAAGGATGGCTAAGGTAGAATTTAGAAGAAACGTGCCCGCAATTGCGCGGATCAAGAGTGTGTGTGTGTGTGTGTGTGTGTGTGTGCAATGTGGCTTACCAACCATTTGGGCTGTCAGCCTATTTATCCTAAAAGGCTAGATATATGGAAGGTTTAAATTAGAAAAAGTGTATCCGAATTTGTGGGGAATCATTATGGGAAACCATTTACTGTACACTTGATATAATCGCTTAGAGAACTGCATGGTTACTATAGGGGAAACAGCGTTGTCATTTTCTCGTTTTTGTGTGGTCAATCTCCTCTCAAATATAAGACAAGTTTCGCAACGCTGGTTAGTCGATGTTGCCGGTAGCTCCCTCTTACCCCAACACACCACCTTCTGACATAACTGAGAGCGAGGAAATTTGGCAACAGTTAGTCGAGAAAGCCAAGATAAAGCTTTCCCCCATAAGACGTGTAGTTCCCTCAACAATGATGTTGGGTGTAATATAACCTATTCTGTGTTCTGTCACACGACAGGTTAATTCATTTTGTCATTGAACTTGGACCGCCAATGCGCCCTTCCCTGTCTTCTACCTCCTCCTTGAGTTTTCAGAATATTCTTCTTTCCTTCAAGACATTCAATATTTGAATCCTCTTCCTTCCTAAGCTCCTTCTTTCCCTCAACCTTTCCTTCTATGAAGTTATGCAGAAGACAGTTCCTCCTAAGGATGTGTCTGATCTAGTTTGATCCATTCCGAAGAATCACATCCAAAATGGTTCTCGTATCACCCACTCTTCTTAGGACTTGTTCGTTTGTCTCCCTGTCTGTCCACCTGATCTTCTCACCCACTCTTCTTAGGACTTGTTCATCTGTCTCCCTGTCTGTCCACCTGATCTTCTCATCCACTCTTCTTAGGACTTGTTCGTTTGTCCCCCTGTCTGTCCACCTGATCTTCTCATCCACTCTTCTTAGAACTTGTTCATTTGTCCCCCTGTCTGTCCACCTGATCTTCTCACCCACTCTTCTTAGGACTTGTTCGTTTGTCCCCCTGATCTTCTCACCCACTCTTCTTAGGACTTGTTCGTTTGTCCCCCTGTCTGTCCACCTGATCTTCTCAAGTCTTCTCCAGCACCACACTTCAAAGCTCTCCAAGTATTAATTTTCCATCTCCCTAAGAATCTACTGAATAATTTTTTTATTTTGACAAGAAAAAGTACTTTTGCTACAAAAAAAACCCAACCCTGTGTCCCTTTCCGTCTTGGTTAAAACTAGGAGCTGCCATGTCGTGCCACCGATCGTGCCACATTAACACAAGGGACCACGTGGCACGACAAAAACAATACCAGCAGCACTCCACTCTGTTTCAACATCGACTGTACTGATATTCCCACGCTGCTCAAATAACCTTGAGCGAGTACAGTCCGGTTAAAATTTATATCACCAATCAGTCATAAATTGGTTGTACCGAGTGCTTGTAATGAGCATCTATTTTAATGGAATAATCCGCCACCTCCTCCCTGCCCCTCTTGTAAGACCTAATATCGGTATTCTAATGAGTAACGTGAAATTGCATCACCTGGAGCCCAACGATCGTCATCACCTGGAACCTAACGATCATCACTACCTGTAGCATAACGATCACCACCATTTTGAGTCTAACAATAATAATCCCCACCTGGAGCCTAACGATCATCACCACCTAGAGCCTAACGATCATCCCCACCTGGGGTCTAACGATCATCACCATCTAGAACCTAACGATAATCATCTCCTGGAGTTTCACGATTATCACCACCTCGAATCTAACGATCATCGTCAGCCAGAGCCTAACGATCATTCCCGTTAACGCCAGTATTTATCTGAAATTAAGGACACCGCGTCTTACTACCAGCTTGAGTTATACATATATGTAACCTAATAATTACTCTACTATGTTAGGGATGAGGAAGATTGAAGTTAGAAGAAGTGTACACGCATATGCGTAAAGCGAGTGTAAAACCACCCTCAATACACCCGACCGGGATTCAAAACCCCGATTTCGCTGTCGTTGGCAGTCTAGTCTATATTGCGAAAGGGGTGCCCTAGACGAGGGTTATTTAAACCTTTTTGGTTCGTGTCTCCTCAGATATAGTTTATATTGAACGATGTGTCCCCAAATATGTTAGTGCACGATACAAATTATACATGTTCTATAATCTACATCTAAAATAAATAGCATCAAAAATAATAACTAAGTGAGAAAACTATATGATTATAGATATATTTTTTACAATTTTATGTACCCCTTGAGAAGTCACCGCATGCACCTGGGGGTATGAGTACCTCAGGTTGAGTACCATTGCCTTAGTCCACTCGACCACCGAAGCGGGTAAATCCAGAGTTATAAAAACTGAATACTACTAAAGTCAAAAAATGTTTGAACTTAATTAATATAATTAACAAACAATTATTATCAACACACTTCAATTGACAATAGGTTTAAATTTGGATCTGTAGGGACACTGGGCAAGACAATATCTGTAGGGACATTGGGCTAGACAATATCTGTAGGGACATTGGGCTAGACAATATCTGTAGGGACACTAGACTAGACAATATCTGTAGGGACACTAGACTAGACAATATCTGTAGGGACATTGGGCTAGACAATATCTGTAGGGACATTGGGCTAGACAATATCTGTAGGAGACACTGGGCTAGACAATATCTGTAGGGACACTAGACTAGACAATATATGTAGGGACACTAGACTAGACAATATCTGGAGCAAAGGAAAATAGTCTCCATTGTCACCTCCTTTAGCTCCGAAATACACCACTGATGTAAATAGGAAATGGGAATCTTAATCCGTGTGGTCTTCTTACAAATCAGGGTTTAAAAAAATGACAAGTGTAATTTTAGTTCCAACACTCACCAATGAATCTCTTTTTCAGTTGAGGTTCCATCACAGAGACATCGCTGATCAGACACCGAACGCTCCAAACAAAAAACTATTGCGATTGCGAACTAGACTCGAACAAAGGCCCCTCATTAAAACTACTCAGCATGAGCCCATTCGACATCAGTTAACGTTGCAAATTCTTTAATTTTTTATGTTACAAATCACTTTGACTGTGATACGTTATACCACAGGAACAGGTTCAATATAAATGAAACAAGAACGTCACACATAAATAAACTAAATAAAGCTTTTTATCATATGATGAAGCGGCTTTTTTTAATGCACATAAACAGTATGATTTCGTTGGATGGTAACGAAACTGCGAGTGGGGGAAGCGTAAATAAAAATCAACAACCTAGTCTTGATGTGTGTGAGCGTTCTTGTTTACCTTGTACCGAACGAGGATTGTTTTGAATAATAAAACATTTATATTTCTCTTTTTATATCTATTTCTACCCTTTATTCATCTACACTTTAAATTGATAAAACTATCATCAAAATTAAATTTTAATATATTATGGCCTGTTTTTTGTACGGCCAACGACACAAAAAGAAAGTTTATTCGTCAACTCCCCCCCAACTTAAGCGTATAACCCGAACGGGTAGTAAGACGCGGTGCTAAATAATAATAATAATAATAATAATAATAATAATATTTGTGGTATTTAACATGAACTTTTTGAACCGAATGGTTATATCATTAAACGTCTTATTTAAAACGAAGTAAAATCTACTGTATAGCAGACACAACACCGGCCGTTAATTCATCACTGCCGTGCCGTGCCGTGTCGTGTCGTGTCGCTAGGATAGGCAGAGCTTGTTAAAACTGCAACTTGTAACATGTTCTCACCGACTTGCTCTCCATTTGACCAATCATACAATAATTTGCCCAACACTCCTCACATGGGAGTGTATTTCTGTCGATACCTGACCAATGAGTGTTCATATCACCAGTACAGTTTATACTAGCTCTGCTTACCCTGACAACACTACACGACACTTCACTGACGCTAATGTAAGATTAGACGTTTCGTTCGACTTTTTACCAGGGGAAAAAACCAACAAATCGTTATGCATTTTCTTTTACACTCGTAAGACAAGAGCGGGTTTTTTTTTAAGGATTTGTATCCGTGTTTGCGTGGAGTGAGGGTGGGAAAACTGTTTGAATAAAATAAACTGTTTCATTACAACCATAGCGGGATACGAATCCCGACCCCTACATCATTGTAAAACAATAGTATACGAGCTTTGACGCGATATATGGGATGAAGCAATATTTTATAGTAAAAAAAATCTAATTCAACTCTTTTGGGGGGTGGGGAGCGCTTGGGTGGTCAAATGTTCTAAGGGGTGTGTGGACTAGACTGTGGATGACTGAAGATCAGAGTTCGAATCCCGATCGAGTGTACTGAGAGTGGTTTTTCACTATTTAAATTCAAATGCGGGTACACTTACTCTAAACTAAACTTTTTTCATTCCTAACGCATTAGCGTAATTAGTACATATGCGTATAAACGGAACGGGTAGCAAGACGATGCACACACAAAAAAACAACTTAAGAAAACAACACCTGCTCAGCCAGATTTTCTAGCGCCATTTTCCCTCTCACGCCTCTGATGTCGAGTTTGAATTTATTTCTATTTATTTAATTATTGAAATGACCCCAACAACTTCACGCGAACCGCCGCCTGTCAATCAAACGCTCGCTTCACTGACGAGTGAAGTCGTCTCGGGACCAGACCGGACTAACCGCTACACTTCCCTCCCTTGCCCCTGCTTTACTCGCGCAGTGGCGTACTGTGAGGGAGGGCGTCAACAGGGACACGCTCTGGTACCAGAACAGACCACCAACGGCGAATTATTACCCGTACGGGTTCTAATCACGATAATGGAATAGAGACGAGGAAATAATATTTTTATATGAAATGTACCCGCATTTACTTGGAGAGAGAGAGCGTGAGGGAAATAAATGATACGGTGCACCTCCCCGTTTTGTGCATTTTCAACTCTACATTCCCCAAGACTTTGTAATTATATAAATATATATATTCTTGTATTTGCCTACAAATGAAAGAATATTAATGTTATAACATATTATATAGAATAAAAGCTGTTTATATTTAAGAGTCACACATTTTCTCTATGACGAGTTATTTTGTATCTCAAATGGATGCATAAATATGACCTAAATTGGAAATTTTTCCATTAGTAAGGTACCCTCAAAATTATTTTAATGGAAAATGAGAATAAGTAATTTTGTTTGTAATGTTTAACATTGCCTGGATACGAATTTTAATCAAAAATTGTTGCAAAACCAATTTTTATAAAATTGAGTTTTTCTCTTTTCGCTCTCCAAAAACCCCCCTAGGGAGCACCTTATGAAAACGCTAGATACCAAATCGGTAAAGTGGTTTCAGTCCCAGTAAAAGACAGACAAATGGCATCGCAAAAAAAAAAAAAAAAAA
>CABFWB010001980.1:52349-93204 GCA_902151455.1 Timema bartmani
AAAAAAAAAAAAAAAAAAATCATGTTCAGTGGGTCATGAAACATCAACATCCATCCATCCATGGCCGCAAGTAAAGAACAGACTCAGTTCCCCCAGCCGGGAATCGAGCCCAAATCTCCCCGTCAGCGACAGAAGTCACGCATTAGATCATCCAAACACCGGAGAGGATCCATTTTTACACTATTGTTATTGGGGATCAGTAAGGTAGAATTTAGATACTTTATTTTACCCCTTCGCAGTTGCGTGGAGAGAGAGTGGAAAAATAACCCACCATTAATCACATGTTCGGGATCAAAATCCCGAATTCCCCAGCATGAGAACAAAGCCATAGTCTATAACTATATTATGTCACCCGACTACACAACTTAAGGTGGAGATTTAGGGGACGCAAGATAAGGGAAGTTTTAATAGCAAAACTTTTTTTGATCAAAATAAATCAAATATTTCTCGAGTAGAAACAAACAGTTTAATTTTCTTCATATGGTGATATCAACAGTTGTTGAATATCTGTGATGAGCATAGCGGCATTAGATGAGCAACTTTTTAAACGAAGAGAAAAAGTTGTTATTAAATTCCAAGGCATCCTTGATAGATATTCAACAACTGTTGAGGAAAATTAGCCAAAAATATAGTTTTGCTATAAAAACTGTAAAAAAAAACAAAAAAAAACTGCCTCTTTCTCGTGTTCCTCACATCCCCACCTTAACCAGTCCAGACAAATGATTTAAGATTTCTAATTACGACTTTGTTGCACTAAAGTGACATATTCTATTTCTCTCAAATAATCTTTTTTTTATTGTTTAGTCAATTAAGGTCGAATAAATAAAACTATAATTACTAGTACAAGCTTACAATTTGACTCACCTGAGGGCCTTATTTATAGTCTAGTCTCGGGGGTCAATGAAATAACAAGCCGTTCAGGTCAAATGGAGGAATGGCTGACGTCCAAATATCGACTATAAATACGTCCTTATAGTTCAACTACAGCTCAAGACCCACATCAGTGGTGTATCACAATAGACTGGACTACCCATGTTAATAGGGAGATTGGGGTTCGATTCCCATCCGTAGAAATTAATTTTACTATACGCGAGCTGTCCCGGAGTTTCCTTGTAATCAGTAGGTCCCAAACACCCCCGGTTTTCGAGTCATGTTGACCTGTATAGTAACCGACCTTCGAACTTTTCGTAGATCTGGAAGTCCAACTTCTCCGGCACGAAGCGTGGTTTGACGATCCTCTGCTCTAAGGTGGCCTTGTCGAGGGTCAAACTGGCGACCTTGCGGAGGACGTTACTGTCCAAAGGGACGTCGGACACCGAGGAGTGACGCCGCAGGTCCTTCTCCTGGGGCGAGGAACCTGTCCAGGGAACAGAAGAACACCCCTTGAGACACACAGTTCGACACTCCACATCGTTCACTTACGACATAAATCTAGAACAGACACAACACCCAACCCCCGGCCGTTAATTCATCAATGTGAAAGAATAAACTAACATTTCACCGATGATAAGTTTTCCGGCCACGCCTGGAATGGAAACCGAAACTCTTAGCCCGGTCGGGAGACTCGCCGACGACTGAACTAAGGTCTCGGACAGCGGAAGGCCTGAGCTCGATACCCGACTGAATATACCAGGGTGGGATTTTACCACCTTCTCTCCAGACGAAACCGGTTGCATTTTCTTTCAAATCAACCCTCCCTAACCTATTCAGACACCGACCCAAATTTTAATAGGCGGTTACTTTTAAAAATTAACTCAATTCAACACTCAACCACTAAATTATAGTTATACAGACGTACCTCACTTTAAGGCGCTTTACATTAGTGCTTTAGCTTGTCTTGCTCTTAAGGGTGCGGTCATACTTGCGACCTGATCGCAGCGTTTTTAGTCGCCAGAACGTCGAGCTAGGTTATTTAAATGGGAGACGCAAAATCATTCACTTTTGCAACAAAGTCACTGTCACCAGGCTGTAGTCGCGTGATATGGCAACCATTATATAAAACAAGGAATTGCGTGCTGGAGTCTTGGTCGCTGTAGAATTTTAAAACTGGATTATGTTAACTTTTGCTTTTTTTTAGGCCTAGCGCTATTGCACACTTAGTAAATGATAATGTAAATATATTTTTAAGCTTTTATATAAACTGACAAGTGACAAAAAACCAACCTTTCAGAGAGTAATTCCTACCGTGAATGGAGTATAAATATGCTGTAATTCGTTCTTAGTCGATATTCGTTTTACGGCGGTGGTCTGCAACCTAACCCGCCGTATCAGCGAAGTATGCCTGGACATACATTTATGTTAGTAGGCCTACGAGTCTCTGTATCGAGGGGTTAGGGAGGCTAACTTGCATATCTAGAGACGCATTCCAACAAAATGGAGTATCAGTTTTAAAAAATCGTTATTTTCTTTAGCACCACTACTATCTATTCGGGTTATACACTTATGTATTAATTACGCTAGTGGTTTTAGGGATTAGGAAGGTTATATTTATAGGAAGTGTACCCGCATTTGCGTGGAAAGGGGAAAACCACCATCAGTACACCCGACCGATATTCGAACCTCGATCTCCCCGTCAGCGGCAGTCTGGACTACTGCGAGAGTAGTGCCTTAGACCATGCGGCCACCGAAGCGGGTTTAAAAAAAAAAAAGATTGATTAAAATTAAAATAAACTAATTATTATTTCTAAATAAAGAAATAAGAATTTTTTTTTTTATATATTGATCAATTTAATCACTTTTACGGTATTGTGACATTCGGGGTCGCTTTATCGTATAATCACTTTGATTTTTAATTAGAAGCTTCCCGAAAATATTAATAGGAAGGGAAGAAGGGGTAGTATTTTTTTACACACATGGATAAAGGGGGGGGAGGTAGGACACGCCACTTATGTTATATTTAGTTACCTCTATTTTTTGTCCGGTATCTAGGACCTATTATTATTATTATTATTATTATTATTTTACGTCACGAAGAGGGTGCGGATTATTTATATTATAACTAATACAAAATAGGCTACAGTTGAGGCACAAATTTCAAGTCTCGCCAAGGAAGTATGAAAACCCTACGACGCGCCGATCCTGTCTAGAAGACCCTTGTTCGATCATAGAGGGACTCAAAATAATTTGGTTTTGTGTGTGTGCCTCGTTTTACTATACGTTCTGGCTATCCGCATGTTTACACTAATTGAATAGGGATTACCAAGTTAGAATTAGGGAATAAATGTACCCACATATGCATGTAGAGTGGGACCCCTATTAAAAAAACCAGCCTCAGAACACTCGGCCGGGATTCGAGCCCCGAGCTGCTCATCCCACCGGCAAACCAGACTAAGCGTGTTTGATATTAAGACCGCACGAAGGTTTCCCACTCCCGCCCCTTCCCCCATACACGCAAATGCGGGAACATTTATTCTAGCTATTCTAAGACGTGGTGCGCGTGGATACGCAATAATAATAATAATAAATTACGTCCGAATGAATTAAAAAGTTTCAAGGTCGAATTTTCCAATGTCTGTAACTTTGTCCACTCCTAGATGCATGTCGTTTCCTTGTTGCTTTGTGACAAAACCGGTTCTGGAGGTGAGAAATAAAAATAAAATAGTCCTCTAAACCTGATTGCTTGAATAGCTGTAGGAAGAACAGCCAGAACATCCACGGAAATAATAATGTATGTCTCAATATCGACAAAAGTAACTATGTAGTTTTTATCAATTTATTGACATCGGTAAGATCCGTCGAAAGTGATAGTTGCAGAGCATTATTACGATTTGACTTATGAATATATCAAAACAATTGTGCACAGCAATTTACTAACCGTTCGCAGGACTTTACTGACCTAAAATTATCAAAAAAAATTATCTATAAAAATGAACTAAAATTTTAAAATAAAACTTGAAACGAATGCACACGACCATGGGCGTAGGGAAAAGGGGTTTATAGGGTTAAAGCGCCCCCCTCCCTTCGAAATTTTAGGAAGTTTTTAACATTAAACTTAAAGATCGCCTTGTATCAAATAACTTCAAATAACTCATAGAGACATAGACTTTTCAAAAATTTGGTAGTGACGGAACACTCCAAATAGCTTCTAGAGGCATTTTTTTTTAATGTCCAGGTATCTATCACTTTAAATGGCTTCAAGAGGGATCCGATTGTAAAAAAACGGATACCCTTAGGGGGCCACTCCAAATAGCTTCTTTACGCATATTAAGTTTTTTTTAAATACAAGTGAGGACCACTTCAATTAGCTCCTAAAAGCATTCAATTCTCAAAAATATGTTGGGGGAAGACCACTTTCAATAGTTTCTAAGTCTATTTGATTAAAAAAAGTCCAAGCGAGGACGATTCCAAAAAATATGCTAGTACAAGAGACAGGGGTTTTATAATTTTCTTTCCTCGGTCACGGCACAAATTTATCTGATTGCCAAACCCTTCCTTCACCTCTGACAAGATGTGTATTAATCACAACTTGTGAATGTGAGGAATGCCAGGCCTCTACCGTGGTTCGGATTCCACGTTAAACTGTAGATCCTCCATTTCATCTCACAATCACCCTACCATTGCACATTAGCGTAAGTGCGTATAACCCGAACGGGTAGTAAGACGCGGTGCTAATAATAATAATAATATAATTTTCTTTTTTAATTCTAGGAGTTTTTCAATTTTGTAAAGAACTGCATGTGTGTTTAGATTAAAATATTTTTTTTGTAGACAGTATTATTTTATCTTTTAATTATTAATAGTAGGCGGCTACATGATATAAAGTATGTTTTTACATTATAAAGAATGGGTTAGGTGTAATAAAAAAAAACTGGCCTTATAAAAATGTGATGGTTGGGGTTCAAAGTTAAGCGTCGTATTTTTGCAGGTTTTTTTTATAGCATAAACAAAAATTAGGCGAAATAAACCAAATAGATGAGTAGAAATATAGAGTTTAATTTTCTTCACGTGGTGATATCAACAGTTGTTGAATATCTGTCAAGACTCAAGAGTGTCTTGGAATGTAATGACAACTGTTTTTATGCTCTTGACAGATATTCAATAACTGTTGATACCACCATTAATGAAAATTAAACTTTATGTTTCTACTGTAGAAATATTGTATTTATTTTGACCAAAAAAAAATTGTTTGCTACGAAAATTGCAGAAAACATTGAACTTTTCTCGCGTCCCCTACATTCCCACCTTAACTTCTGCCAAATAAAGACAATATTATTATTTATTACTTGAGATAACTGTTTACGAATGAGAGAGGATACGAAATTGTAAAAAGGTTGAAAACCTCTCGACTGGAAGCTCTTTAGACCCGAGGAGTTTCAACTTTAAGGTGCTACAAACAGGTTCTGTGAGGATAGTATTAAAAGGAGAAAGAGTGGAAGTGGGGAGGGGGGAATGTATACAATGGTGAAGAGGAGAGCCAGTTACAACTCCAAGACACCACGTACGGTACAACAGCAGGTCACCACAACTGAAGGTTGCCTTGATCAGCCGTTTTTCGTGGGGCTGTTTGTGCCGGGCGCGTGATGACGTCACCCGACCACTTCTCCAGCAAAATGTCCAAGTGTTTTGTCTTTTATTTACGTAATTTAAAAGCACTAAAGTTATCAGGGCACCTATACCTGTAGATCAACTATATATAACATTTTTTTAGCACTGCGTCTTACTAAACATTCAGGTTATACGGATCTCTACTAATTACACTAATGGTTTTAAGACCTAGGAAGGTTATATTTAGATGAAATGTATCTACATTTGCGTGGAGGAAGAGTGGAAAACCATTTGAGGGAAAAAACACACTTAGTTGGTCTACACCCGGCCGAGATTCGAACCTCAATCTCCTCGCCATCGGCAGTCTAGTCTACTGCAATATAGTAGCGACTTAGACCATGCGGCCACCGAAGAGGGTCATATTAAATTAGTATCAAACGTCTTAAGATTAAAGTGTATGTGTGTGCACATCGAAATAATATGATGACGTTTGAATTTTTTAATTTAAAATATATAATGTGACAAAAACGTTTTAAAATATTAGTTTGTGACAGTTGCACACTTCGAGTGTGAACTATGATTAACAAGAGAGCACATTTTCCCCGTGCCTGCGTCTTAGTCATCCAATCTATTCTCATATTCACACCCGTGTGTTAAGGATGAGGAAAGTAAAATTTAGAGGAGGTACATCAGTATTGGTGTGGAGGGAGGGTTGGAGATAATTTGAGATAAAACGCATCAGTAGGCCTATGCCCTGCATTTAAACCCCCGACCCCCACGTTCTCAATCAAACAGCATATATCAGACAGACGCTTATGTCCGTATTCCCATCTGTGCGGGTTATAACATATTATAAATGTGAAATTTAAAAAATATATACATTTTAACAAATGTACAGCACTTTTAAATTTGGAATATGTATTGAACAAACACACATTCAGATAGGTCCTAGTGTTATCATTAAATTTTGTCTAAGCCTACTGTTTATTATTATGAAACTCATAAATATTTTGTTTATTGACAACCATGCAACAAATTAACAGACGTATTCTATAAAAGCTTGGGCCTCTTACAGGGGATAATTAGTAAATAGGGCCCTGGATTCTTCAATAGCCCAGTGCCCACAAATAAAGTAGCCCCATGGCTTCTTTGGTGCTGATTGACAGCTCACAGCTGACTTCTGACAGTCAACAGTTAGGTATATACTTAAATTTTGACTGTCAGAAGTGACAGCTGCTAAACACATGTTTTTGCAGATCATATGGTTCGGCGTAGGGATACATAATTTGGTTTGATAACTTTTCAGAGCTGTCAGCTGTCAGTCAGCACCAAAGAAGCCATGGGGCTACTGTACCTTAGTCCGACACTGCCTTCCGTCCCTTCGGAGAAAAGTTCGTGGGGAATCAGACTACGTTTTGAAACCAGACAAGGAACAAAGACATGACAGAAATATTTTTAGTACGGTCGAAACAAAACTGGCTATCCCCGCTCCCCCACGTTTTTTTATTTCGTGCTCCACATCTTACAGCCCGTCCAGGATATCCATACACGGTCCAATTTTAATAGGGAGGGCCTTTAATAAAATACTTTTTTTTTGCGGCCAATATCAATAACACTTTACTATATGATTAATGTTATTTTATAAGTATTGAGATAATAGCTATCAAAAGTGTCAGCTGCAGATGACGTGACGTATGAACACGTAAATTTAGAACCTAGTAACTTTTCTTGGCCGTCAAATAAGAATCTTCATATGGAAATTGGACAGTAGAGTCGGGTGTTCGGTTGTTTTTTTTTACGAGCTTGACCAATCAATAGCAGGCATCAAATCTCCCCTTGTCTAGTTATGATGACGTCAACAACACTAACTATTGATTAAATAATACCAAACTGTTCGCTAAATTTAACAGATTTGAATAGTCGTGTATAACAACCGAACATTTAAATTTGAATAGTTCTAAGAATAGAACCTTAAAATGTTTTTTTTATTAGTACCGCGTCTTACTAGCCGTTTGGGTCATACTATACTAATTACACTAATGATTTTAGGAATTACGAAGGTTTTTAATTTACAGGGAGTGAACCCGAATTTTCATGGAGGGAGAGTGGAAACCCATCTAGGAAAAAAACCACCTTCAGTGCACCCAACCGGGAACGAACCCCGATCTCCCCGTCTTAGGCGGTCTAGTCCACTGAAACGGCTGATAATTACAATAAATCATTTATGATTTGTCGTTCGTATAGAAGTAGTAGTTACGATGATTTTTAGAAGCTAATGATCGCTTTTTTTTTGGCCAACATATCCCTCCAAATTTATAATATATATTTAAATAAAACGCTCCCTCTCCACTCACCCCCTTCCCTTCCCACACACCACCTCTTCGGTGGCTGCATGGTCTAACGCGCTACTCTCGTGTTAAACTGACTTGAACATGGGAAGATTGGGGTTCGAATCCCGATTGGGTCTACTGAGGGTGTTTTTTTCCCCCTAAATGGTTTCCCACTCTCCTTCCACGTAAATTCGGGTGGATTACCTCTAAAATGGTTCCTTTCTCTTCACTACTCCTTTAGAGTAAATATCATATAATTATGTGGATTACCTTTACAGGCAGTAAAACGTGGTTCTAAAATAAATTTATTTTGTACTTTGCTCTGAAAAGAGAGGCAGGGCTTCAATCCTGTCCTGTGTAACTAATAGTTTTATTGATTTTGTAAATGTTTGTTTCTTCTGAGCCAGGTCAGCGCAGTTTTTCTTCTTCCTTGTTTATTTTCCATTGCATCTCACTACCCTCTCTGTTTGTACCAAATATTTCTTATACTAACGTTGTAGGGATGCGTGAGGTATCATTTAGAGGATGTGTACCAGCATATAGGTCTAGGAAAAGGGGGAAAACCATTTAGAAGAAAAAATTTAGTACATCCGATCGGGGTTCGAATCCTGATCTCCTCCGGTCACCGGTTGTCCAGTCGGCAGACCATGTGACCACCGAAGAGGGTTTATTCAGACTTGTTCTTTCTTTATCGAGCTAAGTCACTAAGTGCTGTTAAGTGCATCAATAAAAGTGTAAAGGGCTCACCGGATATGAGGCAGTGCTCACTGAGACGCGTTGGATTCAGCTCCACTTTCCGATGTCTGACGAGGGTGAATGACGTCGGGGGAGGCGTCGTCCTCTGGTGTCCCACCCCGTGCATCGTCGCCGTCCCCGCACCTCCCGTTTCCAGGGCGTCGGCGCTCAGAGACTTGGTGGCGTCGTCCGCTACGACGCCCTCCTCGTCCAAGGCGTCCAGACTGTGCGACTGCGGTCTCTTGTTCAAGGACTGCTGAGAGGAGGACGGCGCCATCCCTCCGGGGACGCTGAACACCGCCGACGAAGTCTCGGAGTCTTCGGCGTCCGTCAACTGTTCGTGGCTCTCCACCAGGGTCAACGTGATGTCATCGATGTCGGTGGCGTCACTGATCTGCGTCAGGTCGTCCGAGACGGTCCTCTTGTCTAGGACGGCGAGGTGGTCCCCGGGATGGGCCATGTCCCCCGCGTAGCCTACCATCCTCACCCCGTCACTGTGGTCCCACTCGAGGTCCACCACGTTGGACGTACTGCCCTCGTAAGGGTCCCCCAGTCCGTTGACGCGGGAGTTGGTGATGGTGGTGGGTCCATAACCTAGATTCCTGGACCGCCTTTCCCCGTCCCTAGGGAAGGTCCCTCCGGATTCAGAGTAGTAGCTGCTCGCGATGCTGCTGTTCTGAGCCTCAGCGAAACCTTGAGGCGTCAGAGGGTCGGTGAACACAGACTCGGAGCTGGACTCCCTACTGGGAGGAGTCAAGAGGGTTGGGTCCGAGACGCCACCCGGCGCCCCGGTGGCGGTACGGTTGCTGGCCGGAGACTTTACCGCGAGTTTCTTCACCTGCCTCCATGAATCTGTGACGAGGTACGTCGTGGAGTCGTCCGGGTCGAAGCCGGTGTCCGCGGCCGTCAGGTTACTGGCGAGCGTTGTCGGAAACACTGGCTCCTCTCCGCTTCCTCCAGGGGCCTCCGCCGCCGCGTTGTTGCCGTTATGTGCAGTCACAGAAGCGTGACCGGAGCGCTCCGAATGAACGCCCTCCGGCGATACCACTTTTTGTTGACGCTGCTGTGGTGCGTTTTTGTTTTTTGTTTGCGTGGTCGGGGGAGGGGGTGGCGGCGCCTGGCCTTTAACTTGTTTGATCAATTCTTTCGCGGGCGATTTTTTGTTCCCTTCTTTCTTTTCTTTCTTGTTTTTCCCAGGACTTTTAAAAGCACCACCCCCGGACTTTTTACTATCCGAGCCTTGAAGGTTACCCATCGTCCCCTCCTCGTTGGTTTGGTAGATGCGCCGCAAAGAAAATTTGAAAAGATTCGAAAAAGGTTTCAGAATCGATTTGAAATTGTTGGTGGTGCGCGAGGCGAACTGTTCCAATATTTCGTTCTCCAGTTCCGGCGAAGGGGTCGTGGTGTCGACCGAATTAGGTTGTATCACTATAGACCCGAAAGATTTGAAGCCATCGGTCGAGTCGTTGTCACGAACGCTAGATCCATTATTTTGAGTACAGGAATGTGCGCGGAGGCTTTTCGACAAATCGGAATAAGAATGTTTTAAATCGGAATCGTATACGGACAAACCTGTGAACCCATTCGACGGTGTGAGGATACAAACCCCGTTTGGACGTCCGGACTCGGTATCTGAAACCTCATGCCCTACCACCCCCCCGTTCGGAATCGACTCTGAAACAGGGGCTGACTCGCGACCATTTTGAGATTCGATCCAAATTTTTTTCACCAAGTTCTCACTTGCCACCACGTCCGAGAGAAACACAGGATTATATTCAAATTTCACGCACTTTTCTTCTTCTTCGCCGGGTTCGTCAGAGGTAGGGCCCCCGTTCACAGCTGCGGGAACCGAAAGCAGACGGAGCTCCAAATCATCGATCTCGGGAAGGGTCTCCCTCCAAAAGTTCCAGGAATTGAACCACAGGTCCGACGGTTTATTCCGGTCGCAGTTTACAGCGCGGACATCGTCTACCCTTTCCTCGACCTTCCCCGAAAACACCGGTCGTTGAAATACTACATATTCCGAGAGGTTTCCATTAGACACTGGCACTTTTTTCTCCGACCTACATGTCCCCTCTTCTAGAACATTAATATCTGGTCCGTCATTAGCCGTCACATGAAGATCTCCATAATTAAACTGACATGTGGCATCAGCACTATCATCGTCGTAGTCGTCGTCATCATCCTCTTGTGGGGCGCGACACCCCGCCCGGCTATCCGGTAATAAACAACTTTTTCCGAGGGTCACACTTTTACATTCGCCATCGAGGTTTTCGTAGTTCCGATACTGGCTGGATGCGGAATTGTGGGTAGCGGCGTCGTTCAACGCGCGTGCGCCGACGTCGGTAGACGTCTCCATGCCAGCGACGCCCTGGAACAGATAGAGAGAGAATACAGTTTTTTTTATCGGGAAATCGATATGGCTTAGCCTACTAGAGGAGATGTGCTTAAAAATATGATTAAACTTTTTAAAGGGGGAAAATACCGCTCACGTTTGAGTGTTTTATAAGCGCCGCGTCTTACTAACCGTTCGGGTTATAAAGTGTACCCACATTTGCGCGGAGAGTGGAAAGCAATTTAAAAAGAAAAAACACGCTCAGAAAAACCTGACCGGGATTAGAACTCCGAACTCCCTAACATCGGCACTCCAAACTACTGACGCCTTAGACCATTTGTCCAACGAAGCGAGTTTAAGGGTTTAATTAATTCAATCTAGACTGGTTTGCCAGTGACGGGGAGGACGGGGTTCCAATCCCTGCCGGGTCTATACTGAGAGTAATTTTTTTCCCCAAATAGTTAGCCACTCTCGGCTTCCACGAAAATGTGGGTATATTTCATATACATTCTTCCTCCTCCTATTAAATTAGTGTAGTTAAATTTGTATAGCCTGATTTTTATAGGAAGTCAGTTATTTAAAAAATGGTAACTAATGTTACCACAAGGTTGGGGGAGGGGGGATGGAACCTATTACAATTATTGTATTTGAATTCTTGGTCCGTTTAATTAATGATGTAAATATAAACTACAAAATAAAAGATAAGAAAGTATTATTGGAAGCTTTTGATAACTTTTTAATATTAATGAATTAAATAAGACATTTTTCTAGAATGTCAAATTTTAGTGACCTTCAATCATTTTTTTTTAATACCGCGTCTTTCTACCTGTACGGGTTATACGCCTATTTACTAATTACACTAATGGGTTAGTGATTAGGAAAGCTTAATTTAACGTAAGTGCACCCGTATTTTCGTGGAGGGAGAGTGGAAAGCCATTTAGGAAAACCACCCCTAGTGCACCCCACCGGGATCTAGCCCCGATCTCCTTGTCATCGGTAGTCTAGTCAAACACAAGAGTGACGTCTTAGACCATTCGAACACCGAAGCGGGTGATAGTATATTATTTAGCAATTCTGTGATTTAGTGATCTCCCTGAGAATGATTAGTAGCAGAAATTCTACAAACTCCCGGGTGATTCAGTGCTAGACTATTCTTCCAACAGAAGTGTACATCATGTTGCGTTCTAAGACTGTCAGGGGACTCGTTAGGCCGGTTTTCTTGATGGACGTTTTCTAAAGCTTTTAATAAAGTTCCCTCGCACACTGGGGCCTTTATTTTTAAAAAATGGGGTTGAGTCCGCTAACAGACGTTGGGATCCCTATAAACCGAACTACAAAATTAGGACCTAGTTTTGGTTATTTAAAATCCCTTTCACACACTTAATATTTCCTTAGCAAAATTGAATGAATGTGTTGTCGGTGGAAAAACTCGTATGGACAGAGGTCAGTGACCAATGGGTGCTGAAGAAGTGCGGTTTGAAAGGGGATCCAATTACTCAATGTGAAAGAAGCGTCTTACGTCGGTTTGGGCATATTTAGAGGATGAATGTGGATCGAGGGAAGAAGTAAATATATGAAGGTAATGAAGGTAGATATATGAAGGTAGAGTGTGTAGATCAAAAGGAAGGGGTAGTCCATGTAACACTTGGCTCATGTTGTAGACGAATCTGTGAAAATGAGAAGCATTAAGAGTTTTAATAATATAACAGCATGTGTAACTCTATGTATGGATGTTGTCGAAGTGAAGGAAGTATGCAAGGATAGGGAAGTGTGGAGAAAGTTAGTGAGGATGGATTAAGTACGGAGTTGTGGGTTTTGAGCTACATACACAGTTTCTTGTCTAACCCAAAAGGGAACGGCGTGATTATGTATGTATGCATGTATGTAAAACGGAACACTGAATGTATCAACACCGTTGATAAGGAAATCTTTACTTATCCCCCTCATAATAAAATATATCTGGAGTCAACACCATTGTTGATGGGTAAATATTTTCTCCCTCACTCATAACAAGTCTTTGGGTACAACAGAAGCGTTGCTAGGAAAGATCCATTTAGCAAAACAGAATAGAAAAAGTTTTAAAACCACAATAGAAGGTCAGTGGTTCGTAAGAAAAGATAGATCTGTCCACATAATCCCAATAAGTATTGGTCGTACCCGCCTCGGTGGCCGCATGGTCTCTGGTCATGGTTCTCGTAGTAGATTAGACCACCGACGACGTATAGATCGCGGTCGGGTTTATTGAAGGTGGTTTTTTCCCACCCTAACTTCACGCAAATGTGGGTAAACTCTCTCTAAATTCAACCTTCCTCATCCCTAACACATTAGAGTAATTAGTACATAAGCGTATAAACCGAATGGGTAGTAAGACACCGTGATTTTAAAAAAAGGGGGTTTGGGTGGGCCGTAGTGCTCAATAAAAGTTATATCAACTTATAACTTTCTTAAGGAACGTCGTTACGATTGGTTACGGAGAGCCAATCACAGGCAGACAAATAAATTAGCATCTATATGCGAATCGAAATTAAACTTTTGCAAATTATTTATAAACGTATTGTAGGCCTAATTGTCCATAATTCATAGACAGTTTTGTTATTTTAGCAAAAAGCATTTCTAAAAAAAATAAAATTTTAACATGTAGATTGTGTTTATAGAATTTGCTGAAATCGTTTTATTTCAACGAATTTGATTGTTCAAAGTTTAATTATTTCTCATTGGTTGAGACGATATCACGTGACGGAGTGTGTGTGTGTGTGTGTGTGTGTGTGGACAAAATTTAAGCAACATACGAACTTACGGACTAACCGGCCTCGTTGTGTAGTGGTCAGTGCACCTGGCTACGAGTCTAGGGGTCCCGGGTTCGATTCCCGGCTGGTACCTTGGGTAGCCTTCCCTTTAAGGCGAATGACCCTAACCAACAGTCATCAGGGTTTGGTAAATTAGGCTTAAGTTAGGTCAAGATTCACGCCGGCTACTCAACATCATATTCACTATCATCACATCATCTCATTACGGGTACGACGTGTAGACAACCTCCTGTTGTGTACCCTGGGCGACGTTCTGTTCCCACTAAGCGGCTAATAGGCTACATACAGGCGACCGAATTGGATGTCATGTCCCTCCCGGTAATATATTGTATACGTGTATAAAAAACATAGATACTATAAAGTTATGAAGCTTAAGTATGTAGACGAGACTTTATGTAACACAGGTTTGGAGTTAAGGTTCTTTTTGGTCCTCGCAGCAATGATCTTGACCTTGAGAGAGTCCGATGTAAATATCTTGGCGCGCGCTTGAAAAACCGTTGACCGTGTGGTACGTCATCTTTACAAATACGAGTGATTATAGTTCAGCGTCATAAAAATCCGTAACGATTATTATTAGATACTGAGAGGAGATTTTTGGGGGTTCCACTCCCCATATTTTTTTTTTAATAATGTGATTTGTATGCCTTCTTAATTAATTCGACAAATTTGTTAAAGCCTTATTAAATTACCTCAAGAGTTTCTTAATTATTTTTTTTATATTCGTTGACACTTATGTTTAGGGACTTGACAACGAACCATCACACGTCCTTCAAAAATAATATCTGGGTCGAGCCTCGATCTCAAATGTAAATTTCGCAGTGACCTACCCTTTCTATTGCACTTTTAGCACCTTTATAATTGATTGAAAGATAAATTATTAAAATATCACATTTAAAAATTCATTCAATCTTTTAATCATACCAATCATTCACTAACATAAAATGTGTATTTTATTATTTATTATTCTCTATCATTTTTAGGATACAAGCTCCTAAATTTGAAAATGTGTGACCATTAATAAACTAGCCTTAACTCATATGCATATTACGATTTAATTTTGAAGATAAACAATGAAGATATAGTTGAGGACCTCTTATGTATATATATACATATTGCCTACCTGCATTGGCTCGTGGTGAAGTTATCCAACAGATAATGGCAATTTATTTTTTTAACATTTAATTGTTTTTGAAATTTAGAATAAAAAAAAGTGCTTTGCATTCTTTTTATAAGACTCTACAAGCTACTAACCTAGGCATTGAGAAGTACAAACATACATTATTAATAGTATTTTTAGAAGCAAAAGCTTTTTGCCAATGAAACCTAAAACAAATTGCATTTCTTTAAAATATACTGATTGAGTTAAAATACACTACACCAAACTCTTGATTTTCTAAATTTGATATACCGGAGATATCCCTAAAAAATAATTAATTAAAAAATAAACAGAAGTGACTACAAGCGATTAGATTTTTTTAAACTTCATATTATTAATCGACGTTTCAAGAGACGACTCCACAGCGGTGATTTAAAAAAAACACCTAAACCTTATTTAATTAATATCAATTTATTATGGTGCTCTTCAAAGTCTGCTAAGGCTTATCTTATAATATAAATGTTAAGAACATTTGACGTTTACCTAGAAATGTTACAAACCTGTTGTTTCTTATGTAGCTTATATTTCTCAGTTGCATTTTCGATTTTGCCTTTTACTATACTATAATACGAGCTAAATATCGACATAATATTCACCACAAACCGCACAGCGAAATTGTAAACAAACACTCATCCGTCATTCGATCGTATTGACGCGCGAAAGTCGAAACTACTGAAGGGAGGTGCATTGTACTATGTTAGTCAAAACAACTAGAACTGTAATATTTTTATAGAAAATAAATTATTTAAAATTCAAATTACAGCATGAAATATGTTTTATAATTAATACAAAAATTAATTTATGCTAGTAAAATTACGTATTTAAAATTTAACCCTTTTTTTTTGTGTGTGTCAAACCTAGGAACATTTAAAACCTGAGCTGACTAGCGTGGTAGACTTCCATTTAACAAACTGTTCAAATGTTTCCTGAGCACAGGACGAACCCTGGTTAGCTCAGTGGTAGAGTATTAGCGTACTAAGTCAAAGGTCCAGGGTTCGATTGCCGTGTCCATGTGTCATTTTTCAAATTTCAGAATATAATAAACAAAGAAAAACTTAAATATCCAAATTGCCTGATTTATTAAAACAACTAATAATTGAAATCAATATAAACATAGCAAGATTTTTATTTATTTATGTAAGAATATATCTACCGTCTCACTCCTTTGGTCTCTTTGTAAACAGAATAATCAATGGTCAACAATAATAGGCCTATAATTATATTATAGGGATAACATAATTTTTTTTAACAAGCAAATTTAATGTCTTGTTTTATCAAATATTTAAACATTTTTAAACCTTTAAATATGATGAATACATCTATTGAAAATACACAATCTTATTGTTACTGTACTTACATCATTTTTATTACTGTAATAATCTGATACCAATATTGACTAAAAGATGAAAAACAAGATTGAATTTGACACATTTACAGAGCTATTTGTTCTTGGTTGAACATAACAAAACTGATATTCCTTCAGTATATATTATATCAACATGGGTGCCAGAAAGAAAATAAAAGTGTTCTATTCCTTAAGATACAATAAGTAGGCCTGGTTATCAGTACAAAGTTCTTTCACAGAACACACACATATATGTGTACGCACAACACAGCAACGCACAAACAAGTTAATCAACAAAACTGGTTCTAAGATTATTTCCTAGTTGTATTTCTTGATAATATGTAAACTAAGAACTATTTCAAGAAAAAACAGCTATCTCAACATCCAAAACCCACACATTAAAAAAAACTTTAATCTATTTCAATTAAATTGATAGATACATGGGACCCTCTTGTTTCCATTTAATACTTTTTAAACTTAATATAAATATCTTTAAAATCAGAGTATCAATAATGTATTTCTAGAATAAAATAAATAAATAAAATCAATAAATATCAAAATCTGCATGAGTTATGTTTTGTTTTCTAGAATTAAATATAAATAAATATATATATATATTATACACAACAACTAAATCTAAAAAAACCAGTGATATGCTACAAACTAACCAATTCTTATAAGATTAGTCATTATAACATTGAATTATTTAAAATATTATTGTCTGTTCATTAAGATGTCCTCAAATACCTGACAGTTTTGTATTGTATCTATTTCAATGTACTATCACAGTCAGCCATTAAATAAAATTGTTAAATTTAATTTGTACCAGCTCAAAGAGACTAGATATTTTGATTGTTAACTTATAAATTACAGTTTAACATTAATATTAAAATTGTTGATTGTAAAATATTGTATTGTAGATTTAAAGTGTAATGAACTTCAATATTCATATAGAGCCACACAGAATAAAATAATTCAACCTCTATTTAAAATTGTTGTCTCTAACCTTAAGTATTCAGATCTATCAACTTTAAGGTTGTAAGTATAAACAACATTAATTTTGTCAAAGTTATCATATCTGGTTTCATGAAAAATTGTATGCTATATAGCTGCCACTTTTGACAGCTAATTAATATTGGCTTACAGATTACAATATTGGCATTCTATATATGAAAGTAGCCTATATTTGGCAGGTTTCACAACCTTCAGTTTTTGTCAACCTTACAAATCAACTGCACAATAACCAGCTTCAGTGGCTGCATGGTCTAAGAAGTCACTCTCATAATAGACTAGATTGCCGATGACAGGCGGATCGAGGTTGGACTCCTGGTTGGGTGTACTGAAGGTGTTTTTCCACCTCTACCTCCACACAAATGTGGGTACAATTCCTCTAAATGTAACCTTCTTCCTACTTAACTAATTAGCGTAATTAGTACATATGAGTATAATCTTAACATGAAGTAAAAGGCAGTGCTAAAAAATAAATAAAAAACTGTAAAGTAAAATTTTCAAAAGAAGACAGAGAGAAAAGTCACTAAATTTACCCTAATGCATTCATACATCAAGAAGTCATGTGATCTAGAGCTGTCACTTTTGATAGATATTATCAATACCTATAAATTAACACAAATAATGTAGTAGAATGTCATCAATTTCGACAGAAAAAAAGAATGTATTTTCCAAAAAGATTCTTTCTTCCAGAATACTAACGCATCTTTTTCAATTTCACCTTCATCCCGTTACACTTAAGAGGCTACCATAGAAACTACAAAGGTTTCTTTCTTTTTAACAAAATACAACTTTGACGACATGGGTGGATGTAAAAGTAAGACACTGGAAAGAAATAATGGTATTTTTAACACAAAAAGATTGATCTATCAGTTCTATTAAAAGTAAAAAGTTATTTTCTCTGTTTTTGTTACTCACATAATTTTTTATTACTGTAATAATCTGATAGCAATATTGATTAAGAGACGACAAATAAGATTGAATTTGACACATTTACAGATCATATTTTTAAAAAATTATAATTTAGCATCGTGTCTGACTAACCGTTCATGTTATATGCTTATGTACTAATTATTATGCTAGTGGTTATAGAGATTAGGAAGATCATATTTAAAGGAGTGTATTGGCATTTGCACGGAAGGAGAGTGGTAAACAGGGGGCTCAGTTGTCAATGATTATGAATGTTGAGTCGACGATAAAACTCTTTGCTTCAACCGTCTTTGTTCCAACCACCTGTAGCCACAACTTTGTTTTTGATAAAAAGGTTGTGAAAAAATTATACCTTAAGATTTGCTATACAATAGATGCCTATTAATTTAGGAACTGTATGTATAAAGTTGTCGATAGACATAGCTGGCTCTGGTGCATACAAGTACATGTGATATTTTTAAGTGTAAGACGTAATATATGTCAAACAGTTTTATTGTTCTCTCGGATGGTTATATTACAAGCCACATACTGATATAATTCACAAATCAAAAATTCAGGGACCACTCACCTCGCTCTTTGAGTAGCTGGCACACTCCGAGAGCGCTGGCTCACAACTGAAAGTGAGTCGAGGTACTCATCCCAGCGCAAACACAGCCATGTTGAATCCGAGACAAGACCAAGTATTTGTGTACACAGATTCTCTATGTTTAGCACTTTACAAACACCGCCTTCTTAATCAAGATGGGTGGGGGTGAACAAAGTGTGGTTCACTATTACGAGTATGGATGTGTGACTCATGACAAAAGTGTATGGTCACTTTCTACTTACTGTATGTTCATCCTGTTGCATGCTTTGCAGTTAAATTTCATACATTATATCTATAATATATGCTGAATAAAATGCAATCAGTATTTTATAAAATGTCATTAAATAAATTTGAGATTGGTCCAATCCACTATTTTACGAGACCTATTCATTTTACCTTTGAATCCGAATCATGGATAAAATTATGAACATGAGAATGAAAAAGAATATTAAAGAAAATATAAAGGTTAATTTTTATATATTTTTTTTTCTAAAATGCATTCATTATAACATTCATACATTCAGTTGAGTGACAAATTAATGTAATAGTATAGGGTCTGGTTGTTTAGTTTTTTCAAAAATTAACGTTGGGGATATATCACCAATAAGCACTATTAGAGCTCTAGAACCAATTCCAATTTAATATTTTGAATATATATATATATATTTTTAACCTCAAATCTTGAATTTTCTTTAAAATTGTGAGTGCCCTATTCCTAGAATAAATATAATGAAATTGTAAAATAGTGCTACACTACTATAATCAAAGTTAAAAATGTATACACATATTTACAAACACTTCAATTATTCCGATGCCACAGAACATTTTCTGTCTACCACCTCCTGAGGAAGATGCTATGCGTCATTGAAATGTTGGTATGTGCTAGTGTTTCTTATTTAGTTTGGCTACCTCCCTAAATTGATATTTGTCTAGGATTTTGGGAGGTAAACTAATATCAACATAATTTTGGAAACAAGCAAGTGCACAAATTGTGTTGAAAATGTTGTAACATTAATTTATTTAAAAAAACACCTCAGCTTAAGAGGGCTGCCTCGATTAGAGAGAAATTGCCGCACAGATGTTAGGCTCTTACGCAATGTTTAATTCTATGATACTCTATTTCAAAATATTGCTCACACAAAAATAAAGTCGAAAGATTCCAAAAGGGTTCTTTTTCCTTAACAACCCTATATTTTGAGTTTTAATAAAAAAAAAAAAGTGACATAGCTCATTTTCAATGACTTTTTAAGCTATTTGTGGAGCTGTGAAATGAGCTTGATGTAAAAAAGGGCTCTAGATTTAACTGTACTCATACAAATAGTTTTTTGTGGCTCACAAGACAATTATAATAATTTGAGAACTAGCAGAGAGCATTCCTCTTTACCTTGAGATTAAGAAGTTTCGTAGTTTTCTTTCTCCTCTTGCTTAATGACATGACAAAGGTTATTTGGAATAGAACACTAGGCTAAATCATGGTTTAAATTAGGAGGGTTAGCCTGCACACTTACCTTGGTGATACTGGATTATAAATTGTTTAGATAGAACAATAAAAACCGTACAAACAAATTTTTAAGGACAAGCTTTCACTGTCACAGACAGCTTCATCAGGTATACTACTCTCTTGACCTGACAACTACTAATTATGTCTACCTGATGAAGCTGTCTGTGACAGTGAAAGCTTGTCCTTAAAAATGTGTTTGTGTGTTTTTTAGTGTTCTATCTAAACAATTTCTACTCCAGTATCACCAAAGTAAGTGTGTTGGCTATCCCTCCAAATCTAAACCATGACATGACAAAGGGTGGTTGTTAGTGAAGGGCAATAGGGAATACAAGCTTAGACAAAACAGAAAAGTAGTTTCAGAAAAAACACAGAGCATTGTCTTTTAAGCCCTGTGGCAGTGATCGATACTTTCTTTATGACAGAGGAGGCGGCCCTAAGGCAGGTGTGTTGGATAAAATAAACTATTCTTTAAATACAACTAGTGAAAGCTCCAAAGCCTTGAAGGTTGAATGTGGTTAATAGATTAAAATAGCTTTTTCTGTCTACAATGACTAATACATAAATATTTAGACATTCTTTAGAAACATTTTGTGTATAACTCTTCTGTTCATTTCAACAAACTAGAAAATCATTATTTTTAGAGCAGAACGGAGGATTTTTATAAAAAGTGAATATTTAACTGAAAAATAAAACAATTTTTAAGTTCACATACACTTTTATTTAATTATTCAACAATTAATAATTTGTACAAAATAAAATCATGTATATATTTACACACACATTTAAGAGCAAAAGGCAAATAAAAAAGAAAAAAGAGCATATAGGACTACATACAAAATTTACAGTACATTGAACATAAAAATAATAAAAGATACATACAAATTAACAAATTCATTAGTAAAAAATATTAATTTAGTTTTAATTTTTCAGTGCATTTTCTTTTCAACAGCGTAACAATTAAACACGAAACAATTAAAAAAGTCATAGTTGACTTTATTAACAAAAATTTTTTTTACAGATAGACTCCAACAAAATATGAGTATTTTAATTTTCGTTTTATATTTGATTGGAGACGACAAACAATTATTTTGACAAAGAATCCAGTGGAACGTCGTCGTTCATACCATAAAAGGTGAAACATTTTATTTCTTAAAAGTGGGCTCAAGATCGTTACAGTATCATTTCAATTTTTATATTATCTATTTAAAAAAGAGAGAGAGAGAGAAGCTGGCATCCCATTGTCAAAATAAAAATATCCCGCTATAATAATTTGAATTAAATACAATACAATTAATTTTGAACCATAGATTGGACGGGACGGTGGGAATGTTTTTCTCTTCTTAACTTTTCCTTCGATAGTTATAAAGACATAATAGTAGTTGTGATAAAAATTGCACAAAAATCTGTGACACAGGCAGCGAAAGATTTCAATTTACAATACAACCACAAACAAAACAATCATCGAAACCTACAAGAATAAATCGAATGAATCTAGAGTCAGAGTCGCACAATTATTGGTTAAAAGATGATAATTATTAACACTTTAGTTGGTATTTTGACAATTCCACTTCAATGAAGAATACATGATGTAATATAACATTGTGTATAGCATACACAGTTATGTTAAATATTCATATACCAAACACATTCTTACTTTGTCTTCGTTGAAAGTTTTTTTAAATTCATTAGTCCTGACAAATAAAGAAGTTCAAACTGCTAATTTATCTAGAGTAACCATATTCTTTATATTATAAAAGAAACAAAATTCTCTTTTATAAAATATTAATATTTTTAAACACCACCCATCCAGGTTGCACGCAAATGTTTAAGTTAGGGAAAAATAATGAAGTAGTGTGAGTAAATAGTGATGGGTGAATCGAGACAACGTGAGAATTGAGTCTGACCAGACAGCCTGCTAGAGAAAATATTTGTCTAAAATTATGTAACGAGATGGAACAAATTCAGGGAATTAACAAAGTTATAAAAATGTATTTTTTTTTTTGGCTGCGCATTTGATCGATTTCTTTTCAATCACTGCGTATAATTTTACCTGTTTAGGTTATAGGTTATTGTTCGAAATTAGATAATCTTTATTAACTTTCATGTTTGATTACCTAACACCTACAAATTAACTTATGATTGGATGACAGCAAAAAAAAAAAATTGTACTAAGAGATATTGTCACACCTTTTATTTGTAGTTTTTAACGTTCTTAATAATTACCTAATTATTTTTCAAAGGTAAAAGGAATAGCCAGCACTTATCCGTGTAATTTTAGAGTAGAAATTGTTGATACAAAACACTAACTCAAACCAAAATATATTTAAACAGTGGCTTCCACCAACAGGTGGATTCCTCGGGATATGAGAAGAGACTGATTGTTGAAAGTACTTGGACCACTATCACCACCTGGTATCAGTCTTGAGAACCTTATTAGTACTTTCCGCTAACAATATGTTCTCAACTCCTGAGGAATCCACGCATGGTTGATGAAAGCTAGTATCTAAATAATCCCTTCCCTGCCATCACCCAAATATGAGCTGAGAATCCCTCCTAGTTTCAAATATGATCCAGCCCAGTGATGTATTCCTAGCCACCAACCTGTACTAACTTTTAATTTTGGTTAGACAAAATTCCCCTATTAGCAACAAGAACTTAATTGTGTCAGATCTGTTATTTATTTTAAATTACTGATAAAACAAAGTATTTTTTTTTGAAACTCAAGAACAAAATATTTCACATTACTTTTCACACACATTCATTATGTGAAAAAAACAATGTAAAAATTGTTTTGTTAGACATTTTGACACAAGAATATTTGAATATACAATTCTTGATACTTTAGGTAAAGGAGTAAAATGAACCTAAGTAATTTATAAGTATATCTTTAGCGTAAGAATTTTTTTTAATTAATAAATTAAAAGACATATTCAAAAGATGGAGATTCGCACAAGGTCAAAATTATGTGATTTGAACTTCTTTGTTTGATGAACCATAATTAATTTTGTCTGTGTAAATCTGACAAATGTTTTTTGTGGTCAAGTTTTACCTTTCTCATCATAAAAGTATGTACATCCATTCACACAAAACGTACATAAGTATCTTAAATCTACAATTTATACATTGCACAGTTCAATAATAATAATATACACCACTTACATCATTGATCTTTGCTCTCATCGCTTTGAGAATTTAAAATAACAAACAACATTCATAAAAACAAAATATAAAACGCATGAATCCAAGTACACAATGTGATATTAGTTTGGTTTGATTAAAAAAAAAAGTTATGAAAGAATGTATACATCATATAAATGATTTTAATACACTAAGATAACAATTCAATTATTTAAATAGAAATGGCACTTTATGAAAACATAAAAACATTTAAATTCCAATTACACAAAATAACACATGTAAAATGGGAAACAAAAGTTGTAGTTATTAATTTATAAAAATGTTTCATTAATAGTGTCGACATTCTTAATTCTAAGAAGAATTTCATTAGGGACAAACACATCTTAATTTAAATATACATACACTTTTTCTGAGAAAATCATTCGATATAGCTCAGTTATTAATTACGCTTTAAAAAAAATTACTCTATAAGATCATCAAAGAAGAATGTTTATAAACATAAAAGTGTAGCTTTTTTAAATCAATAAAAACTTGATTACAAAATAATGCATGATGCGGTTGAAGCATTTGACACATTTTGTGACATCAATGAATTGAATCAGTTAATTATTTTTTAAAAGCCTTTATAAAAATGTACAGCCAGCCACCAACGAGTCATTCTCTCTGGACAAACATTGTAATCACTAGACCAGAAGAAATATAACATTACAATACAAATGAACACATTAAATGATATAACTAGCATGGTTGCCAAAACTAAAAGGTAATACATAGTAAAAATGAGTTAAAACTATCAAGTTTCCCAAAATGATGCTATCTGCTCGATTCCTTTTTACAATTTAAGATACAAAAATATCAGTCAACCTATTTAAAAGAATTTTTCTCCTTCGTGCAAGAATCAAAAGAATAATCCTGACTAAACAAGCTATTTATTTTATCCATCAACACAGATAGTTTTATAGTACCGACAAACAAACATTTATATAAATGTTGATATTTAGTTATTTTTGGGGGAAAAAAAAAGAAAAAAAGTAAAATGATTAAAAACTGTGTAAGATTAAAAGTAAATAAATTTTTCTTATACATATAAACGTCACGATATTTGGCAACTATGCATTAGTTACACATTTTATTAAATGTATCGCGACCATTGACCAGTCCATTTTGTAATATTGAAACCTCCATGACGTGGTAGTTGTGACAAATGACCAGAACTAACAGAGGCCCAAAGAAGAGTAAAACATATACAAAACATGACAAAACAAATTCATTTTTGGGGCAAATAGCTTTTATTCAGCCGAAAAACTTAGTAAAGAAATGTTGATGGGAAACATATGTTTTGAGTTGGTTATATTTTGGATTTTTACACTTTACATAAATAAAACTTTTCCATACGTAACATCATTTTAGCATATTACAAAAGTTTGTGCCATGAAACAGTTGCACACACACAATCCCGAGGGAAAAACTATTTAAGTAGAATACAATTTGTTTAAGAGTTAAAAGTTAATAGATTTAATTTTGCGTTTCAAAATAAAGTTTGTTTTGTAAGCTTTCAATAAACATTTAGGCTACATAAGTTATATTATATATGTAGTTAATTTGACCATATCAACAGTTATAAAACTATGAAACATTTCTTCAAAGTTGTGTTAAAAGAATTTGTAAGCCAAGGCCACTCCTCAATTTGCTACCTTATGCAATATTTGTCTTCATGGACCCTCTTTCCTTTTCTCACAAATAAATAAGGATGCCATGTAACATAAACAACCTTCCACAAACACATATCCTTCCCTTAGTCATAATCAATGAATCCTCTAAAATCTAATTTTGTTTAGCTATTGTTAGAGGCGTCCATTATACTGAAATAAAATATGATTAGTTATATGAAAAAAAATCTTCAAATTCTTTTATTTGGATAGCATATTGTTTGTGCTATTAAGAATAATTTTAAATAAAATAAAATAAAGTCACTCATATATTTCCACTGACATAATTATTCTCGTTTATATATTTCCCAAACTGTAGCTTGCTAAAACGCAAGATTTAATTTTTCCGCTCGTATCATTTTCTAGAAAAGTGGAGACCATGGGAATGAAGTTTGTGAATAGCATGTTGGCTGTCATGAGAAGAAAGAGAATTATGAATGAAGTTATCTGGGAAAGAGTGGAGGTACAGAGAGTATATGAGTTATTAGAGGAAGCAAGACTGAGATGGTATGGACATGTAATGAGGATGGAAAAAAGAGAGGATGCCAAATAAAATGTTGGAAATGAAGAATGTGGAGAGAATACAGTAGGGGAGGCCAAGAAAGAGATGGGGGAGGAGATAACAGAAAATATGCAAATGAGAGAAGAATGGAAGAAATTAAAACAAGAGTGGTGGAAGGATAGAGGAAGATAGAGGCATTTTACTAGAAATGACCCTGCCACAGACTGGAAACAGATGATGATGAAGTATAATTTTCTGTAAATAGTATTAGTTTCAAAGTCTATTTTAAATCAAGAGTCTTTTGTTGAATGATTACATTCCTCAAGTAATTGTTAAGTGTAAGTGAGAGAGAGAATTTTTCACTAAGTTAATTCAAAGAATAGCTGACCATTGACTTAAAAAGTGGGAAATGGTTCCAGCCATTCATAAAAACCACAGATTCAAATAATTTTAAATAAACCAACATGTACAGTGAAAGCACATCATTCAAACATTAGATAAATAGTAATTGATAGTATAAAAAAAAACAGAACGAAAGAACAATTTTAGAAGAAAATGAACCTTCCATGCACAGAAATGGTATGGATGTTAATCAATAATTGTGTATCTGAGAATCAAATTTATTGTAAAGAATATATCTGACAATCATCACATTCTATTTTTGTTCAGTTGTCAGCACCTAGATTTTGATTTGTAAATTGTAGAAATTGCATTGAAGTAAGGGTGCTTGGTCCTATCCTCTTTTACTGAACCTTATAATTCATTTATAATAAAATGTACATCAAAAAGTGAAAAGCAGTTGTCCTTAGATTTTATTTGAGGTATTTAACGTGCACTTTCTGAACTGACCGATTATATCAGCACACGAGAATTTCTAGGAGCGAGAGCAAAAAGGCCTACCAATTTTGCCGATAAAGATATTTTCACGCACCTTCCAGGGTTCTTTTACATGCCACAATGATGTGGGATTGATCGCTTTATTTCCCCTCTGAAAGAATTTGTGTTACAGATTTTTCATCATTCAAGAAAATTCTGTCGACTCCTGCTGGGTTTGAACCCACGAACATCAGGTCCTGAGGCAAGCACTTTACCCCAAAACCACCGAGGTTTTATGTTGTCTTTCAAGAGCCGTAAATTAAAATGAAAGCTTTATTGAGTAAACTAAGTCACACATGATAAAAATTTATTTCTTAAAAGAAGATCTATTTTCCCATTTAGAGGTACGTTTTGCATATATTATATGGAATAAGGCACAGGGGAAAAGGATCGAAACACTATTCATTCCTCTTTCGTGTAACTTGTTTCATATAAAACAAAACATGATAAAAATCTTAAATGTTTCGTGAAAGGGTTGAAAATAGGAATTAAAAATACATGCCAAACCTGAATTAAAATGCTAAAACTAGTTTATATACATTACAAATAGCTCAGATAAACCAAAACAAGGGAGATTGTAACTACAATTACTTTTATCAACATCAAAACATCTTCTATTTTTTGGAAGTCTCATTTTCTTGAAAAATTATTTATGAAATAGAATAATACAAAAATTGTGAACACAATTTTAAATATATTTTATATTTTGGATAGAGGTTGAAAATAAACGGGATAACCAGAACACTTACTAAGATAGTGCTGTAGAAGAAATTGTCGAGACAAGACACTAACCATAAGTGGCTTCCTCAAGTATTGAGGGTAGCTATCATCATCATCAACTGTTTCCATCCTGTGGCCGGGTCAGTTTAGTAAAATGCCTCCATCTTCCTCTATCCTTCCTCCTTTAATTGCTTCATATCTTCTTTCACTTGCACAATTTCTGTTATCTGCTCCTTCCATCTCATTCCTGGCCTTCCTTGTGGTCTTTTTTTCTGCATACTTCATTTCCATCATTTTCTTTGTTATCCTTTCCTTTTCCGGCCTCATTAATGGCCATACCATCTCAGTCTGGCTTCCTCTACTATCTCATGTACTCCCTGTACCCCCACTCTTTCCTGGACAACTTCATTCCTAATCATGTTACTACTCGTGACAACTAACATGCTCCTCACCAACTTCATTTCCATGGCCTCCACTTTACTAGTTTCACTCTTTCACTTCCTCATTCCATTCCTGTAGCTGTTTCTGTACTTCTTCTTCCTTTTCCCCCCATACCATCAATTCATCAGCAAACATCATGGCTTTCATTCTTTCCTCCCCAAGTTTTTCTGCCACTTTATTCATCACCATTTCCATTACCGTTACAAATAGTAGTGGTGAGAGGGCACTCCCCTGCTTCAATTCATTTTTTTATTTGGAACCACTCCGTCCTCCCATTTTTGTCTTAATACAATTCCTGTTATTCTCATACATGCTTTTCACCCTCATTACAACTTCTTTTCTTCCCTCTTCGGCCTCCTTCAAAACTTTCAAAACTTTATTTCTTTCCACACTATTATATACTTTCTCCACATCCATAAATACCATTAACAAATTCATACCTTTTTTCCACCGCTTGCCGTATGGAAAAGATCAATTCTATCGTAGACCTCTGTTCCCTAAATCTACGTTGTTCCTCTCTCCTCCTTCCTTTCATTTTATTTCTTATTCCCTTTTCTAGTATCTTCTCATATGTGTTTGTACAGTGGCAAATCAGCGTTACCCCCCCTTTTAATTTGTACAGCTCTTCCTTTTTCTAGTCTTCTGGTGAGGACGAAGTGACTGTTGTAAAATACCAATGTTAGTTATTGCTTTTATATATTTTCAAAACTGGCTTAGTTTGTTTATTATGTAACAGGAATGTGCAAACTCGAAATATCAAAGTCAAAGGTTAAAATCTCCTTCCTTCAACTTTTGACATCCAAAATAACTTTTGCATCTTTGAAACAATAGATATAAAGAAAAACAGTTCAATATATTTTGACCCACTTCATCGGCCGAGTGATCCAAGGGGGTCACTCTCGTGTTAGATTAGCCCGCTGAAGACAAGGAAATCACGATTCAAATCCAGGTCGGGAGGGTGGTTTTTCCTAAACGATTTCCCACCCCCTTTCCACACAACTGTGGATAATTACCTCTAAAATGCTTCCTTCCTTACTCCTACCCCATTAGATTAATTATCATAAAACATGAACAGGTTGTAAGACGCGGTGGTAAAAAAAAGAACATATATTATGAACATATTTGAAATATCTCGCTAAATATTAAATATTTCAACACACAATCATTTTTATAACAGCTGCTAAACAGTATTTCAACACAGTCTGGTAATTATATGATATTCCTCTATAATGTAAGCATAAATAAATTCAGAAATTGTCAGCGTTTCGTTATTTTCTTTAAACCCTTTATCTTTACCTAAATGCACTTTGTATATAATAATAAAAAAAGTATTATGTGACAGCAACCAAAAACCTTATCTTCAAGTCTGGCTTCGACTTTACTTCGCTTCAACTTCATATTTAATAAAGTGAACTTTGCACACTCCTAATTTTTTTTTTTCTTCTAAATAATTAGGATTAAGATGCACACAACCTGAATTAGGAAATAAGGTATTTAATAAATTAAAACATTGAAATTTAAAATATGTAAAAACAAAGAATAATAAGTAAAAAAAAGGAGGAATCTCCTCTGGGAAAGGGGGAATATGGGGTTTGAGAATTCAAAACACAGTGGTAATAATTTTTTTTCGTTCTTTTTATCTTCTTTAATGGAAATACTCATAAATTTTCTGACCCGCTTGAAAGGAAATCTATTTTTACTTTTGAGGTCCATATTATTAAGCATGGAAGGAGATATCCCACATTCCAGTACGATTTGAGTAATATTTCAGCCTTTTGGTCTTTACTAAACACAAAGAGCAGTGTTGCGCACCAAAGGTGTGTCGTGCGGCCACAGCCCATAGTGCCACGCCTTGCTGTTCAATAAGAACACGAGTGAAGCTGGTACCAGCGGAAGCCACGCATTGTCTGCATTTCTTACTTGTACTTACTAATATTTTAAATACATTAGAGATGTCAAAAGCTTTCTCACAAAGTGTGAGTAATTTTATAATAAAGGAAATTGATAAAACTAAAGAAAAAGGAAAAATAAACTACTAAGAGTAAATTTGATTAAGAAAGTCCACCTAAGGAAAGAGGGAAAATGTGTGAAGAATCCAATGCACAAAAGGTGACATCTTCCTTTCTTCTGTCTTCTATGGTAGAAATTGCACACAGGCATTTTAACATATATAGAATAATATTTCGGCATTGTTGTTTTTATCAAACACAAAGAAGAGAGAAGAATAGAAATAACACAAACACTGGATTACTTTCCTTTAAATTAAAAATGGAGTAATCCAGTGTGTGTGACTACTTCTACTATAGAAGACAGAAGAAAGGAAAAAGATGTCACCTTTGTGCATTGGATACTTCCCACATTTTTCCTCTTTCCCTAGGTGGGCTTTCTTCATCAAATTTACTCTTAGTAGTTTATTTTTACTTTTTATTTATTTTTATCAATTTCCTTTATTATAAAGTGTGAGTAATGGTTTTCTCAAATTATTCAAGGTTTGAACAAATTTTTTTCTAAATGTTAAAGAAGCGGCTAGAGAAAGGAAAAAAACTTTCCTAATTATGATTTAACGTACAAACTTTGGACTGGGAGCATAATCCATTCTATACTCTTGTGGCGCGTTACAAAAAAAAACAAAAAAAAACGGTGTGCCGCAAAAATTTTAGGGTTTCTAAGTGTAATATGAACTTAAAAAGTTTTAAGACCACTGACATAGGGGACTGTATGGGACTTATTAAGTTGGGGAGCAGAATGACAAATCTATACACTAAAACCTTGTTAATCCAAACTAATTTGGTTTAAAGCTCGTTCGGATTAAGGGGAGAATGCATAAGGGTCAGCGAGGAGACAGAGTATTTTAACAAATTTATAATCACGGTTGAATAAGTTTTATAAAATTTATATTCATTTGACTGAAGTAATACATAATAATATGTACTATAGTTTATCTTTTTACAGTTATGTTATTATTTTTAGTTAGATGAAAACAAATTGTGTCAACTACAACCTGTAAATATTTAGCATTTATTATTAGCTATCACTGTTTTTTACAATTCTCTTTTGACTTTGAGTTTATTAACCAATAAAATGTATTTAATTTTACTTAATTTGTTCCTACTCCCCACCCCACCCCCCTTCCTTTTCCGAAAAAGGTGTTCAGATTACCTGGAATTTTGGACTACCATGGTTTGGTCTGATGGGGTTTTATTGTATTTAATTTACGTTTATTGGTGAATCTATGGACGCTACTAAAGTAGGGTTACCAATGTTATAAAAAGTGGTTGAGGTCTCTTAAAAAATATTTGTATCTGTAGATTCGCACAACAATGACAAAACACATTCATTTTTTCTGGGTTTTATTACACGCTCTGTGATTTTAATACACAGGAAAATAAACCTGGGCAATTTTTCATCTGAGTGTGACTAGTTTTTTTAATTATTATATGTAGAAGAAAAGAAGAAATTACTATAGGTTCATGGTAGCTTTGAGCTTTTATGATCGTGGGCAGGCTAGTAAAATGGTAGCTTAGTGTTAATAAATATCTCAAATATGTGTTGTCACTACGACTATGTTTGTTAGGCAGCTGAAGACAAAACAATTTTTAGTAATGTTTCGAATACCTGAAAAGGTCAATGCTATTATGAACAGACTATACCACTGTGCTTTTGATTGTCAAAACAATTTTCACTCCCTTTCAAATATTATTTTCGCTCGGTATTATATTATTTCACATATATTTCTTTGTTTCAATGTTTTATAAGTAGTTTTATCATTGAGCCTTCTGATTTTAAATATACTACATTAGAGGGTTATTTAAAATAATGATATTAACATAAGGTTACCATGGTGTTTTTGAGCATTTTAAGTTTGGCTGAAATTAAAAATTATCGCATATTGTTTCACATTAAGAAAATATATATACAATAATTTTTTAACTCTTAAATTCATTAAGACTTGTAGCATAGTAAACTATCATTGTACTTTAGTGTCTGTAAAATACAAATTCATCATTAGCTAAGTACCTACTTAGTCTTAACTTTTGTGATTTATGTCTACAAATTAATATTAATAAAATTAACTAAGTATATTTTACTATGGCAGTGTCCTTCCAAATATTAGCAAATGTGCATTTTAAAATTTTATCAGAATCGAGTTAAGTGTTAATTTTGAAAATGTTTAATGCAATAAAATCAACTATCACGACTTTAATTAAGTAACATACAGCCATGTGACACAACAATATGCCTGTACACGGCATCAAATATTGCTTCTTTTATATCGTATTTAAAAAAGGTGATAAAACTTGTGTCAACACAGTTATACACAAACCATTTAGACAAAATGTTTTGAGACTTCTTTCATATCACAAATTGAGATTCGATCCAACTTTACAGACTCTCAGAAACTATATCAAATACTATTTTCTATTACACGTGCCTGGAAAAGATTCCCAATGTGAAGGCTTTATTGACAAGGCACACTATCAATTCTTAAAGGCTCAACATGGACATAATAATATGTAAATTAAATATATTTAAAATCTTGAATGCAGTCAAAGTCAAAATATTATGGTGTTGCAAGGAGACCGCTTTTGTATCCCTACACCATCACATTTAAAGAAGGCAAGGGTATCCATTGAGTGGCTCTCTGCCACAATATTTTTTAAACAATCAACTGCTCTAGATGCTCTTTAGAGAGAATTCCTTTCATTTTATTCACTTCCCCCTCATTCCTCAATCCTCTAAAATATTTTCCCCTCCACCCTCAGATACCCACCCTTCCTTTTGTACAAGTGTTGTGACCTTGATCCTGGAATGGGTACAAATACTTGAATGAGACTCGGAACAGAAGATAAGACCAGTCACATGTTGAACCAATATGATTGCACCTTTTGGGGCAGTGAAAGGATTGGCCTTTCGCCCGCCACAAGACTACAGTAAATAGTATGTGATATTACCAAGTCATACGAAGCATACAATTCCATTATGTCAATGAGAATAACAACAATGTGCTTGAAAGACACATAGAAACACTAATCTTCTAAAACATTGTGAAATTTTAAGCGAATCAGGAGATTAATAAAATTGTAAATAATTTTACTTTTCAAAACACAATATTGAAAATTCCACTATGTCGTTACTTCCTTACCGTTTTTATATTCTTACTGCACAAGATCAATTTTACTTGATTGTTCTAAATTAAAGCCACTACGATTTCATCATCGTGTTGAGCTTGAATTTCACAACTGGAACGAGAAACTTGTTGCGAAAAAAATGAGATATGTGACCATATCCTCAATAGTTCGGTCACTTTGCCGATCATCAGCGACACAGTTGTAGTCAGTTTTTTTTCCCTGCACAGTTGGCAGTCTTTGTTTAAATATGATCAAGTATTTGGATTTGTCACTACACCAAAACAATAACTATCACATTCACACTATTATTTCTCTAATAACTCTTCTGTTTCTTGAATTGGGTGTCGAATAACCACTCTCCAAACTTTCGTCAAACGATAACGATATGTGTTGTGGTTTGTTTTCATCGCAATCCATCTGATCCATGTATGGATCCGGGAGTCCACTAACATCGTGGTAGGGAGAATCTGTCATAACACAACATGAATAGAAAAATAAATAAAATAAAATTCAAATAAAGAGTGTAAAAAATATAATCACAACAAACACATAAATAAAGTAAGAATAATAATTCAAGAAAAAAAAACTTGGTGTGAAAAGGTGTTAGAGAGATCAAAAGAAAATAATTTATGTTAATTAGAAATGTTATAATGAAGTTTATTTATAGTTCCATAGTTAAATATTCAAATCCCAGAACCTTTAAATACTAAATATGGCTAGTAAGAAAGTTAAAACTATTTAAATTTATAAATTTATCAATTAAAATAAAGTGCTGAAATAAACAATCGTGATCAAATATTAGTGTGAAAAATATGTGATTGAAAAACATTCAAACAACACAATAAAGAATGTGTGAAGATTAGAGAAATTAGAAAAAATAAATATAAAACAGTAAAAAGTAGTTTAGAAAATTTCATATCAGTAGCCATAAGTCTTTTTCATTCCAAGGTCTTTAAGATTTAATATTTCAAATGTTAAGCATAATTTATTAATTTGCACCACAATTCTTATAGCTTAACCAACACAGTATTTTTAAATAAAATTATGAAAACTATTGTATTTGAAAATATAGTAAGGTATCCTATAAAATAAAAATTACAAAAGATAAAAGACAAAATATCATGTTTGTGGGATTAAGTAAATAATAAGAGCAAAATAATTTAAAACAAATATGTCAGATAAAAGAATCAACGAAAGAAAGTGGATTCCCGATAGTAGCTTGCAAGATCGACTTTTGTTGTTTCGAAGGAACTACATTGCCAGACGAGTTAGCAAATAGAATGATGGTTTAACCAAGAATGTCATTTTGCTAGTTTTAAAGTTGGGAAATATTGCACCACTTTTATTTTGTTTCAGAATTATCTTCAGGGAGAGGGTGCAGTATAGGACACACTGACATTTCACAACCTGAAAAAACCATAGATGAAGAGAAAAAAAACAAGTGTGTTAATACAGACTGGTTAATTTATATAACAACACTGCATGCAACAAGAGCAAAAAGCAAGCAAATAGCATGCACTTGTATTAGGAGAATATTAATTCAAAGAGGTTTTTATATATTATCAAGTTTTAGGGAAAAAATTAGTTCAAGAGTTTTAAATAGTCCCTTGTTCAGACTTTTGTATATACCGAATCATACCCATTATAGCAAAAAATGTGTTTGTTCAGTTACATATTTTCTTGTAAACTAAGAAGAAAATGACACCAAACAGTTATATATAATAAATATTTAAAGTAGGATAGAACACTTATAAGATAAATGTAGGCCTTACACTTAACAAGGAGGAAGGGGAGGAGGGAGGAAGCCTTAAACTTCCCAATTAAAAAAAATAAAAGTCACAATAATTTTCAAGATCCCTTCTTCAGTAGAAGGGAGGGGCCTGATGTGCCCCCAAAAATGACTTTTAATTGGCACCACATCTTCCTATCTGTTTTGGTTATACATATAGTACTAATTACTTTCTGGTCTTAAGGACGAGTAAAGTTTTATTTCAATGAAGTGTATCCACATTTGCATGGAGGGAAAGTGAAAAAGATTTAGGAAAAATAAACCCTCAGTACACCCAAACAAGATTCAAACCCATCCTTGGCAGTCCAGTCTATTGCGAGTGTGACAACTTGGACAAGTGGTTCCAAACCCTTTCCATAGTGTGGACCCCCTGAATCCAATGCTAATTCAACAAGGCCCCCCCCCTTAAAATCCCCCAACCACATGAGGGGATAATTAAAAACCTACACACACATTTCTAGTATTTTAAAAGCCCGTTTCATATTAATAAAATAAAATAAAATGTTATAATAATAGGAAAATAATAAAGCACAGATAAATGTAAAAACACTAATACATATTTACACAGACTTCAATATTTCGATGCTATTATAGCATCTTCCTAAGCAAGTAGTAGTAGTTTGACTAAAGTCTAACTACTAACTACTACTTCCTGAGGAGGGTGCTATAGTAATTGCATGTGTTGTAATTGTAAGTGTGTGTAAATATGTGTTAGTGTTTTTACTTTTATTTGTGCTCAAATATTTTCTTACTATTCTAACATTTTATTTATTACAAATTGTTTTTGCTCAATGCATTTTATTTCATACATATATTAATAAAAGAAAGCATTTGTTTAGTTTGGCAGTAATGGGGGGGGGAAACCTGTGGATGTTTAAGCAAATTATGAATAGAGAATATTTTTTTATATTATGTGAAAATACAAATAAAAGATAACTCTAAAATCTAGATGTGTTTCGCGGAGGTTGGGAGTCACTGCCTTAGACCATTCATCCACCGAAATTTACTGTAATATATTTAGTTTGTGAACTTCAATTCCTACATTTTTCTGGTAAATGTGTAATTCTTGCCCTTCTATCCTCCTTTCAATGTTTAGAATATATATTTTTTCATAAAGTTAATAAAAAGATACGGTTAACATTCCTCTTTAATACCTTATTTAGTTTTGCCCCTATTGGTCACTCTCGGCCGATCAGCAAACAATTTTTTTTTCTACTAACCTAAGTGTTGATCCATTCTTCTCTTTGGCTTATGGACAGCTGCGTAAGGGTCGCTCGAGTACTCTTGCCTTGAAGGATTGTTGCTGTTCCTCGACTGTCCGCTGACGTGGTACTCGTGTTCCGTGGGAGAGTTGGTCATATGTGGGTACGGTGCGTAGTCGTCAACTGCGCCATATCCGCCGTGGGTCAATGGGTCGTAGCCATAAGAGTTGGACCTGGCGCACAAACGGCAAGGAGTTTTAAAATACTGGAGCAAAGGAGAGTAATCTCTTAGAATACTAGCTGTCACCGGGAGAAAAAGGATTAGAAATAAAGAGGTTCAAGAGAGTGGGCTATATGATAATTAAAATACTGGAGCAAAGGAGAGTAGTCTCTTAGAATACTAGCTGTCACCGGGAGAAAAAGAATTAGAAATAAAGAGGTTCAAGAGAGTGGGCTATATGATATGGTAAAGAAAGCATGGGTGAGATGGTATGGACATGTAATGAGCATGGAAAAGTAAAGGATCCCAAAGGAGAATTATGGAGTTTAAGTTTGTAAGGAGACCAACAAATAGACAGGTGGAGCAGAGTATGAGCAAGTGTACGAGTGAGAGGAGAAGAAGGAAGGAAGAAAGGTTTAAAGACAGTGGGGAGAAGAGAGGCATTTTACTAAACCGACATGAACACAGACTGGAAATAATTGGTGATGATGATAAAAAAAAAGAGAAGGGAAGTGTGATGCTAACATTAGTATGATTTTTCTAACTAATCTATAATCAAATAAATACTAGTTTACTTTGCTTTAACTCGTGACGTCAATATTCAACGTTCAATATTAATTCTAGAGATGGGTCAGATCCACATTTAATCAAATTTTAATCTTCATTTTACCTATGAATCTCGAGTCTCAATTCAAAAATTAGAAATACAATGAACATAATAGGTTTACTTTCTCAAGTTAATATGTTTTTTTTAAATCTTCTTTCGATTTTTAGTTTGTTTACATCTAGTGCTTGGTTAATAATGCAGAATTTTTAATCCACATTTAATCAAATTTGAATCTTCATTTTACCTATGAATCTCAAGTCTCAATTCAAAAATTAGAAATACAATGAACATAATAGGTTTACTTTCTCAAGTTAATATGTTTTTTTTAAAATCTTCTTTCGATTTTTAGTTTGTTTACATCTAGTGCTTGGTTAATAATGCAGAAAAAAATAATTTTTTTTTGCAGTTTTTATATCAAAACTTTTTTGATCAAAATAAATCAAATATCGCTCCAATAGAAACATAGTTTAATTTTCCTCACATGGTGACATCAACAGTTTTTGAATATCGGTCCCTTAAGGGTGTCCTGGAATTTAATGACAGCTTTTTCTCTTGATTTAAAAAGTTTCTCATCTAATGCCGCTTTGCTCATGACAAATATTCAACAACCGTTGATAACAACACGTGAAGAAAATTAAACTATGTTTCTACTAGAGTAATATTTTATTTATTTTGGCCACAAAAAAATGCTTTGCTATAAAAACCTACAAAAAACACTGGCCTTTTTTCGCGTTCCTTAAATGAGCACAAGTTGTGAATTGCTTGAGCAGGCAGCGTGACAAGTAGCACTAGTTAAATATCATTTACAAACCTGTCCACAAGATGGTGATGGTGGTCGGGGTTGATGTTATTGGAGTTGTTGTTGGCCTGCGCCGCCATCTTCATCTGCCACAACGAGTCTTGGGAGTTGACAGATCCGCCGTTGTTGGAGTTGGAGTAGCTGTTGTCCATGTAGCCCATGTTCACCCCTGGACAATTTCAGAGGACATGGTTTTTTTTTAGTACCAAAGAGTTTAAGAAAATATTAAGCAAACACTCATAAATTATTACATAATATATTTCAAGGAGGTGGCTTTAAGAACCCTTTTTAACTGTTTAAGGTAAATCGTGTTAAGCGTGGAAGAATCTAATGGAAAGCGCAATAAGAATAAATAAATGGAACAAACACAATATGACTTTTAAAATGAAATAACAACACAATTTACTGTTACAATGCTGCCACTGGACAAAGATATAATAGCTACCTCTTGAATCTAATTGAGTGTAAAAGTCGTATCGTGTACATTCATTTTATTCGTTCCTATCTCATTTTACTTTGCCTTCTCCCATACATTACAAAATTCACATCCAATTTGTTTTCATTTCCTGTGTTTATCGTTAAGGTTGTTTCTTTCACATGTTCCTATCCCTATGTCCTTACATTCTCGACCAATTTCCTTTTTTGTTTGGTTTTACTCTTTAAGGAATAGGAGTACTTTCCTGGCGAGTTATGATAGGATGAAACCTAGGTTGAGGGATTGAGTGGCAACGCCATTACTTCTTAGTGCAGTGGCAGCAGTGTTGTGTTACCCTTTACGTTGTAAAAGTAATATTATGTTTGCTACTTTTATATGTTACTGTCCCATGTTTGTATACCTTATTCCATTTATTTTAACGAAGGCAATTTAAATGTGTAATTATTTTAATTTAAGTTCTTTGTTAAATAAAATAGTTATGTTTATAAATCATTTGAAAGTTAAAGTTTTTTGAGGTTGCCACATATTTAAGATAGTAGAGGAAGCAAGGCTGAAATGGTATGGACATGTAATGAGGATAAAAAAGATAATGTTAAAGAAAATGTTGGAAATGATGTATGTAGGAAAAAGACCACACGAGCGATCAAGAAAGAGATGGGAAGAGCAAATAGGAGAAAGTGTGCAAGTGAGAGGAGAAGAATGGAAGCAATTAAAGGAGGACAAATGGTAGAAGGATAGAGGACGATGGAGGAGGCATTTTACAACACTGACCCGGGCACAAGCTGGAAACAGTTGATGATGATGATGATATGAACCTTGACGAATTACACTATGGCCCTAAATTATAAGCCAGGGGTTCCCAAACTTTTTTGATCCAAGGAACTCTTGCAGGGTAAAAAAAATACATGCTGGAGCCCTCATACGTTTTTCCACACTGATATTATAAATATTAAATAGCACTAGTTAAATTTTACAAGTAAAAAAACAAACAAAACACATCACATTTCAGCTGGACCTTTGGAAAATGTTCTTTTCTCAGATTTGAAGAAATTGACAATCCTAATATGATGCTATTTTATAGTGTAAAAAAACAAATAAAGAATATTCTAAAATTTTCTATCGAAGCCCAAAATAGCTAGGGCAAAGACCAGTTTGAAAAATGCTGTTACAAGCAACCGGTACCATATTGGAACCATGCAAGGTGAATGTTACCTCAAAAGCATGGAAGGTTTTCTTTAAGGAGTTAAATAAATGGAATTTGATTGAATTTTGATCAAATGAGCTGTGCTAAGAAAAAAATATAATTTGATTGAATTGTGATCAAATGAGCTGTGCTATGCTCTCCCCAAGATTTCTTTAACTGTGCCAATAATTGTATCAGGTTACTCACACTCTCCGCCATTGATGTTGTGTCCTTGGGGCCCTTGTGTGGGTGTGTTGCCGTGGTAACCGTAGCCATTCTGTGAGGCGTACACGGCGTTCTTGCCTTGGTCATCAAGCGCCAAGTCTAGAGAGTGCTCTAAGGCCTTGTTCTCCAGACCAGTGGTGGGGTAGTAGGGAGGAGGGGGTTGCTGAGTCACCAAGCTAGGCCGGACACTGGAGACAAAAAAACAAGCAAAAAAATCAAGTTTTTTTTTCTGTTAAGCTTATACACACATATGTACTAATTACGCCTATGGTTTTAAGGATAAGGAAGGCTATATTTAGAGAAAATGTACTGACACTTAGATGGAGGAAGAGTGGAAAACTATTTTGGAAAACCACCCCCAGTACACCTGAGCGAAATTTGAAACTCGATTTTCCCATCATCGGCAGTCTAGTATACGATGAGAGTGACGCCTTAGACCATAGAGCCACCGAAGCAGGTTAACATGTAACACTTTTTTTTTTACAATGATTGTCGTTCACTAATATTTATTTAAATTAGAGATGAGATTCAAAAAGAAAGATCAAATCAAATTTTAATTATAGCTCCGGTACCAAAGAAAATATGGAAATAGCAAATAACGGCAAGTGTGTGAATAAGAGGAGAAGAATGGAAGCTAATAAAGGAGGAAGAATAGTGGAAGTATAGAGGAAGATAGAGCTAATAGCAGCAAGTGTGTGAACAAGAGAAGAATGGAAGCTAATAAAGGAGGAAGAATGGTGGAAGGATAGAGGAAGATGGGAGGTTTTTTTTTTACCAACCCAGCCACAGGCTGGAGACATTTGATGACGACGATGAATTGTTACTAAATGTGAACTCACGTGGCGGTGTCCATCTCGTAGTCCTTGCCAGTCCCCTTCTTGATCTGGTTCTTCCTGCAGCGGCAGAACACGAAGATGAGTCCCGAACACAAGAGGAACACCACGCAGGACACAACGATGGCTATCACTGCTGGAGTTGTCAGTGCTCCCGCCTGGCTGATGTAAGATGGGCCGACTGGAAGAGAATGAAACAAACAAACTGTTTAGATATCGGGGTCAGGTTTGATACGAGTGTGTCCTTCACAGAGGAGCGTGTCACCAGAAAATTGGGGCTGTTACCTAAACTTAACAGTAAAAATTTAATTCAGCTCAAGGATGTTGCTGAATTATTAATAGAATGTGATGGTTACTTCAAATTTACATTATAAATCAAATTTAAAACAGATATATTAATAAATTGTATCCTTAAAACAAAAGGAAATGTAAAAATTTTTTTTTAGAATTATGAGTGGAAACAACTACTAACGAAAAAAGAGATTAAAAAAAAGTTGAGATCTTGAAAATTTTTCAAAAAAGGTTATTTTGAATAAACTAACAAGCAAATCAAGGTCACTTACCTGAGTAATGTTTAAATAAAATCCTTTAAAAAACACACAAACACATTTTAAAAATGAGCTTTTACTACCACAGTTTATTCTCTGAATATGAAAATGCTGTCTGTGGCAGAGAAAGTTGGTTTATAAAATAAGTGTTTATGTTTATTAGTGTATTATTATCAAAACAATTTTTTATTCAAGCATCGCTCAAGTAAGTGTGCTGGCTAACCATGTTAATTTAAACCAGGAACATATTTAGGAAATGATTCAACTTAAATTGTTCAATG
>CABFWB010001980.1:93573-107008 GCA_902151455.1 Timema bartmani
ATCTTTGACTTTTCAGTCAGATTATTCCAGATCATATTCGTTTTCTTATTACATACAAATTTCTTCACAATTTAGTCTTCCTCACGCCATCAGTTGGGAAACTCACATTTTCTTCGATCATGGTAAATATTATACTTATATTTCTCAAACATTTCGTATATTAAATTCTTTATTAACCTTTTCATATAAACAATCATTGGCAGGGCATGGTTATGGTACATATATTTGCATTATTCTTTTTCTCTTTTTTAGTCTTGAAAATGACGCCGTAGTTGCGTCGAAACATGTCGAAACACATATACATCTCAAGAATGTAATACCAAGGAACAAGGGATTAAGATAAGAAATAATTCAATTTTAATTTTTCATTGAAAAACCTACTTAATTAAAATTGAATTTTACATTTTATTTATATAAGTGTTCCTTACTAAACAATCTCTAAAAATGTTTTTCAAAAATAAGGTGGTTATGTCGAGAACGGGAGAAAAGACGAGTGTTTTTGCTGTTTTTACAGCGACACATTGTTTTGCTCAAAATTAAATCAAATTAAGCTTCATCAGAAACATAGTTTAGTTTTCTTCACACGGTGATATCAACAGCTGTTGAATATCTGTCAAGGGTGTCCTGGAATTTAATGACAACTTTTTCTCTTCATTTAAAAAGTGTATACATCATCTAATGCCGCTATGCTCATGACAAATACTCAACAACTGTTGATACCACCGTATGAAGAAAATTAAACTCTGTTTCTAGTGAAGCAATATTTGCTTTATTTTGACAAGATTGAAAAAAAGTTATGCTATAATAACTGCTAAAACACTTGTCTCTTTTCACATTCATTACTGCCTTACATTAATACTGATCATTGGTGGTTCAGAATCTCAAAATAATTATAGTAATTACTTTACAACCAGATTACAAACCATTAACTTATCACCTAATTGGAAGTATTGAAGTTATAATGAATGAATGCATTTTTTCAAAATATATTAACATTTAGCTACTATTTTCTTTTTTCAATCATTTTGTTATACTCGTATTTCCTCTTTTGTTCATATTTTTTCCAAGATTTGGATTCGTAAAATAGTGTAATCGATCCCTCCGAGATTTCTTTCAAGCATGAGACCACATTATAATGATATGGGTGAGACACTAAGTTGTTATTTCACGCCCTTACTTTCAGCCTCCGTGTAGTCGCTGCAGCGGTCCTGCTCCGCCCCCAGGCAAGACCTCACTCTCACCCTGAGCGGAGAGGCTTCATATGACGATGATGCAGACACCCTGTCTTCCTCTCCCAAAGACCTCGCCCCGGGATTCTGGTGACCTATCATGGGGAGCACCGTCGCTTCCCTCCTGGTGACGGCACTTCCTGGGAATGGTAGGTTCTTCACCACACGCCACGGTTGGTCGTCGTCACCTAGGGACAAATAAAACAATAAACTTGTGTAGCTATGTATAATCTCTCTCTCTTTTTTTTTATGAATGGTTTCTTCAAGTCCTAAGAAACAATAGTTGCAATACAATGACTATATGCAATTTAAAATTGTTATTTAAAAAAGAGTACTATGCTAAATCACCGTTTAAAGTAGGAGCACATATAAAGCGACCTTTTTTTCTCTCTCGGCCACTTCATCTACATATTTATTTGACCCTGTTTAATATGTTAGTTTAATAATATTCTTAAACCCCTAGATTCATTTATTCCTGACCAGTTTATACTTCATTTACTCAATTTTACCCCCTCAAGTTTATTAATAATTAAATGATGTAAATGTCAGTAAAATGAGGTAACATCCTAATTATATAGTACTGCTATTTAACTAGCTAGGACTATTGTGTTCTATGAAGATATTTACACAAAACTCGTAATATATGTGAAACAAAATAACACACTAGCAAACCCAAGCATAAATTGCACTATATTTAAGTTAAAACATTTTTTGAGTGCCGATTTTAAATTTTATAATTTTATTTTTAAAGAATTAATGTCCTCGTTTGTATGTTTGGACCAATAAAAAAGATCGATATTGGGTCCACAAGGGTCAACACTTCGCATTAAAATTTTGACTTCCGGTTAAAATTTTAACATTTTATTAAGTGTAGAACATCTTCATGCCATCGCATTGCATTATAAATTTTGACCAAGAAAAAATTTAAATATTGACCATTGAGTCTAAAATGGAGATAGATCATTGTTGTACAAACATTTCTCCTAAGAGGTTTAAGGAAAAATAACACACACTTTTTGAGAGACTTACTTGTATTTGATTACTCTGTGGCATTAGATAATTATTGCATTAAAACTTAAGTAAATGTGGGAAGAAGCGATTAGGTACACACAGCACTTATCCTTTTGAAAATATATCTTCACAAATAACATATTTTAAAATACTTATGCATTTGTTTCACACTGATCCATAAATCCCAAATAAAAATATGTGTTAACATTTTGGATGTACAAGAAGTGTCTCAAAAGTGTCACTACATGACATGGAACAATCAGCTTCACGGACCAGTTTTGAAAGGGGCAGAATGTGAATTAATTTAGAGCAAACTGTAAAAATATTATTAATATCATTTTTGTGTTTTAATCACCTGTGGAGACTTCAACAATCCCGATCAGTTGCAGGCAGCTAGCAGCTAGATCTACAGACAGTGTCCTAGTTTCAGGGTCATAGGTCACTCGCTGGGGGGGAGGTATGCGATCGACCTTCGTTGAAACTGTGATTTCAGCAGAGTAGTCGCTGTTCCCTTTGGTGTTGTACGCTTTCACCTGGACAGAATAATGCTCGATATAATTAAAAACTTCTGATACCTCTTCAAAAATAATCTCAGTAAGTGTAAAGCAGTGGTCACATGGGCTAAGATGTCAATCTCACCTGGTATGATTTGCCAGTAATGTAGCAGTAAGAGTTTGAATCTTGGCCAGGTGTATATATATATATATGTTTGATAAGAGTAATTGCATCAATTGCTTGAAATCTCAAAATGAAGGATTATTATTTATTTAACGCCGAATGTATGTAAAAATTTGAAATGTTATGTTAAATGTTCCAATATTAATAAAAAGAAAGTCTTGCTTCTGACTCATTCAGCTAATTACAAGACTAATTAACACACATCTCTAACCTTGAAAAGATAGGTCTGATGTTGCTCCAGCGAGGACACGTTGCACGGGTTGTTCCTCTGACAGTCAAACTCCTGCCACCCCTCCGCACCGCTGCTTCTGGTGGACATGTAACTACCACCCCCGCACTCATCAGCAGTAGCGCCAGACACGCGCCGGTACGACACAAAGTACTTGGTATTTTGCAGACCGCCATCAAAACCTGGCTCCCATTGCAGTGACACATAGTTGTACCCCTTTTCGACATCTTTCACAGTCGTGGGACGTTCAGGGGGCCCTTTGGGTTGCAGGCGAATACCTGCGCGGATGGTGCCTGCAGGAAGGATAACAGTACAACATTAACTTCTCTAGCGTGTACGGCATTTTTAGTCATCCACTTGTGAAGTGTGTGCGACGTCATCAGTCATTGGTAATATGTAATTCATTTACTAACTTAGACTATTGCAATAGAATAATTAAGTCAGCCTCAGGAAGGGTTTCAGTAACTGGTTATAGCAACACTTGAGAGGCTAATATATTGTTCATTAAATCTTAGTTGTAGAAAGATGGGCAAGTCAAGCAAATGAAGAGAGAGAGAAAGAGATTGCCGAATAGAATGTTGAAGCTTAAGGGTAAGGGAACAAGGACACGAGGGTGCTGAGAAAGAGTTGTAAAGAGGAGATTGATGAGGGAGTACAAGCAAAGAGAGAAGAGAAGGCTAGAGTGAGGGAGATAATATGATGGAGAGATCGAGGCGGTTTACCAAGAAAATTTGTAGATTTATTTTTTTATGCCCGATACATATTAACACCTTTTCCTCATTTATACATACATCTAGTTTGTCTAAAAGGAGCTCAAAAGTCAAAATAAACATTTCAGCATTATACTTATTTAGGAAGTTATGACGCGAATTTTACACTTCATCCTGATGAATTCCGATGAGAAATTGACTGTACTTCAGATGTCTTGAGTTTTAAAATTTGTTATAAGAGTGAAGTTTGAACCACAGTTAAAGAGAAACAATAAATTTGCATCATGGAGAGGAGTTTTTCATCCTCTTTAGAGATGATTCATCTGACTCTTCTTTCTCCCTGATGTCAACTAACTACTGGTCACTAGCCAGTATTGGCCTTGTAGCATTCAATGCATGAGACTCACCTAGCGTGTTGGCGACCCGGCAAGTGTACTCCCCGTAGTCGGCCTCCCTGACGTGAGAGATCTTGAGCACACTGGTGTAGATGTCACCCGTCTCGACGGTGGTGTTGATGTCATAGTGACCCTCGCTACTCCTCATTAGGGGTGCTGCATTGGTTCCATATGACCAGTGGAACTCGGGCTTGGGGTACGCCTGTATCCTGCAGACCACCTCTGCGGTCTCTCGCAGGTCATACGCTACCTTGTTGTACTGATGCAGGATGATCGGTTCGTCTAGAACAAAAAGACGTGGAGGATGGGTCAAATTCAAGCCTAGGAAAACCTAGAGATCCATAGGGCATGGGGGGGACGCTATAAAAACAGGGTTGAATTAAAGCATAAGCGACAGACAAACATACACCAGACACTCAGTTTTCAGGTTAAAATGGCTGTGCTCTGTGGGTGGGCTTGAGTCCTTCAACATGGGTGGCCTTAGGGGGCATTAAAAAAAAAGGAAGCTCATTTTAAACATGGTTTCAATCAGCTGGCTTCCACGGCTAGGTTCAGGTAGCGATCTGACCCACTCTCCACATAATTCTACCTCACAAAGAGCTCAATGAACAATACAATTACATTGGTTCCTAAATGATGAACATGTTAAAAGTGACTCTTTTAACAACAGCACATTTGGAAGTGCTTTTATCACTGAGCATTGACAATAGCGAACTCCAATGTTGATGAACTCAACCTGGCTCAAGGCACGCAGTGAAACTTCTGTAAGGCTGAGGGGGGAGGCTTTATAACAGGGTCAAATTAAAGCCTAGATAAACTTAGTTATTTGCTTAGGTCATACAACTCTATAGAGCAATACATATATAAACAAGTAATACAGATGTTTTTTATGTATGCAATATTCATAGACAAATGTATATTTTGTGTTATTGTAACTATTAATCTGCTGTGAGTTGATATTTGGGTCATGAAACAAGAGTATGGGGAAAATAAATAAAACCCAGTTTGCAAAAATAAACAAATGTATGAATTCAAACTGAAATTCAATTTGCAAATCTTTGCAATTGGATTAAATTTCACATTGTGTTTAAAATCTAATATACCAGATTATTCAAAATAAATCTAATCTAACTACCAAACATTGCAATTTGAGCAGAGAAATGTTGTTTATGAATATATTTGTTTGATAAAATAATAAGCTAAATAAAAAACATGACTACAGATTAAAAAAAATACTATGTCTAGAATGAAAATAATTTGTTTCCATTAAAAAGAAAAAGCGTATTTTAGTAAGAATTTAATTTTGTAGTTTAATTTAAATGTTTAGTTTTGTATTTATGTTTCATTCTAAGTAAACTTTTATTTTGATAATATCAATCGATAATTCTTGTGTGTGTCTATACGAATGAATTAACTGCAACTATTGGAACACTATAGCTCCGAAGGCATTAACTGTTGCCAAATCTCCTTGCTTTCAGTTATGTCTGATGGTGGTGTGCTGGGGTAAGAAGTAGCTACTGGAAACCTCGATTAACCAGTTTTACGAAACTTGTCTTATATTTAAGGAAGATCGACCACACGAAAACAAGAGAATGACAGTAGTCATGCAGTTTTCTCAGAGAGTATATCCAGTGTAGGTTCCAATAGATAATTATCTAAAGAGATTTTGGTCACAACAACAAGTGGAGAGTACAGGGAACAAGTCCAATTTTAACTCAAATAGAGTTAGTGCTTCCATCTGTTAAACAATCATGAGACCTTTAGAATGTACTTTAGATTATTTTTAAAAGTAGAGTTGGATCGAATCTACTATTTTACAAATCTGAATCTCCAATTTATCTTCGAATCCCAAATATTGGGAAAAATTATGAACCTAAGAGGAAATATAAATATGAGAGAATAAAAAATACTAATAGTAACTAAATGTTAACATTCTTTTGTATAATCCATTCATAATAATATTCATACATTCAGTTGAAGATGTTAAATTACTGGTCTGGGGTCTGGTCGCTTAGCTAATCCTATAATTATAATTGGTTCTGAACCACCAAAAAGTACTGTTAGAGCTCTAAAACAAATTCCACAGGGATATGAGCCTTGAATCCTTGAATCTAGAATATCCTTAAGGATTTGAGGGATTCAAGGGTCCCATCCTTAAGAGGTGTCTGTCATATTTGAATTATTTTTTTATAAGGAGTATTTTCCGGGGTCCTGGGATTTGAAAAAAAAAATCATCGTGGAAAATATGTTTTTTTGTGATTTTGCCTCCTTTTTAACTTCTGATACTATGTGGTGCACAATACTTGAAATTACTCTGCAATCCTGTAAGACAAGTAAAGTAAACTCACGCTCAATACGAAGATGCATGCTGGATTCAACCCTTTTGACCTCATTCTCAAACACGCAGGAGTACACCCCTCGGTCATAGGGGACAAGCTGAACCCTCATGGGGCGATCGTTGCCCAAAAACTTGAGGGTGCTCTGGACCGTAAACACAGAGTTGCGGTTTTCCGACTCGTCCGTCAAGATATCAAACATCTTCATGTCCTGCATGATCTCCTGACCGTCCTTCAGCCAACGGATGGATGGCCTAGGTTTGCTCTGGGCACCGCAAGTCACGCTGAACTCAGAGTCGCCAACACTGTAGGTGATAAAATTTAACACTCAATGATGTGCTTACAAAATAATATGAATGTTACTTTACTAAAAGATAAATAAACTTCAATAAACTGTATACCATCAGTAATGTTTGAACAAAAGGTTTGCATTATAAGTGAATTTAGATTCTTTGAAATGTTATCGCTGCCTTTTTATTTTATTTTTAGCACCGTGTTTTACCACCCATTTGGGTTATACACCTATGTACTAATTATAATAATGGGTTAGGGGTTGGTAAGGCTTAATTTAGAGGAAATGCACCTGCAAATGCATGGAAGGAGGGTGGAAAACCATTTTGGAAACCCACCCGACCAGGATTGAACCCCGTCTCCCCATCTTCGCCAGTCTATTCCAACGTGAGATTAGCGCGTTAGACCACGCATCCACCGAAGCAGGTCTTATCTATGCAATTGTTGTTACAACTCTAATGTTTGTACTAGAATACCAATTTCAAAATATATATTGAAATTAAATGCCCAAAGCAACTATCTTGGTAACCTGCTTCAGTGTCTGCATGGTCTACGACGTCACTCTCGCTAAAGACTAGACTGCATTTGACAGGTAAATCAGGGTTCGAATCTTGGTCGGGTGCATTGAGGATGATTTTTCTTTAATGGTTCCCTCTCCCCTTCCATGCAAGTGTGGGTAAACTTCTAGATTCAGCCTTCCTCATCCTTAACTCATTAACATTATCGGCAGAGATACCTATAAACTGAAAAACCAGTGGTAAAACAGAGTGCTAAGAAGAATAAAAAACTATCCTGGTTTAATATGAATAATTTCAAAACCTAATTGAAAAATAAATCGATTTACTAGGTAAAATCAAATTTTCCTAGAAAGGACTTTTAAGAAAATACTTATTTTATTTTGCCGTCAACATTGATAACATTTTACTTTACTATTTGTGTTATTTTATAAATATTGATAAAATCCATCAAAAGTGACAGCTGCAGATCACATGAGTTGACATAGGAATATGTGAAAGTAAAGCTAACTTTTATAGCTCTGTAAGATAAGGTCTTTCAAATGAAAATTGAACTGTGCAAATAACAAAAATGAAAATTATTTAATTTAAAACTAAATCTTGACGGATGATGTCAGTAAGATAAGGTCTTTCAAATGAAAATTGAACTGCAAATAACAAAAATGAAAATTATTTAATTTAAAACTAAATCTTGACGGATGATGTCACTCACCGCCTGGTCAGATGTGGCTGTAGCTTGGCGATGAATCTGGGTGCCTGGTGCACTTCTAACATCACAGACGCAGGCTCTCCATGGCCCATCTCATTGGTCGCCTGGCAATGGTACCGTCCCTCGCTACCCAGATGAGCCGATGGTATGGTGTATTTCTGCCCCGTCGCTAGGACAGTGGCCGGCACCATGCCTGACCCGGTCATCTGCTCACCGTCCCTCCACCAGCGGTACTGGGGGGCTGGCCACCCAGGAGGAGTAGCAGAGCAAGTTAGAGTCACACCAGAACCCTCTGACGCGATTGGCTTGTCAGGGGAAATACGGGCTTGTCCCGGTTTGTGCCTCACAAGAATCGTAATCGAGGCGTTACCAATTTTCTCCATCATCCTCCTTGGTGTGGAGTAGGGATTGAGGATGTTGACAGCGCGACATGTGTAAGAACCAGCAGTTTCAGCAGACACCCTGTTTATCCTGAGAATGTGTCCAGTCTGACGAAACTCGGTGTGTCCATCTCGAAGCCATTCCACAGTAGCAGACGGGTTGGCGGAAACGTTACAATGGATCACCAGGCTTTCCCCTTCTTCGGCTTCTCGGTGATTGGCCGCTCCACCGTTACCGCTGTCAATGGTGACCATCGGGGGGTAGAGAACTTCAAGTTTCATTTCCGCTTCCCCTGACTGTCCGAGTCCATTGTCTGCGCTGCAGATGTATTTACCGGCGTCTTCCATCGATACTCGAAGCAGTTTGTGCTCAAAGGACATAGCAATGTAGCGGCCATTTCGAGTCCACCGAACACTGTTGACTTTCGGTTTGGCATCGACCTTGCACTGTAGTGTGGCCGTCCCATCTCTTTCTACTCGTAGCGGGTTCTCGGGGCCGACTTCCACCCGGGGGAAATCTGAAAAATACAAAGTGAAAACATAAATCACACGACCAGTACCAGTTCAATTAAATTTGCATATTATTAACTTTTTTTACTATGTATTTTTTAAATTTACTGTGTGAAAATATGTTATCTGAATAGTAAATTATCTTTAAGCTAAAAGATGTTATATCATAAAATTAAAATGAGTTACGAGGAAACCAAAATCTTAAAAACAATTTATATCTTATTTATAGTAATAAAATAAAATAAATATAAATACATATTTAATGTATTTTAACATCATTATGATTTATCACAAGGAAATAATTATTTATTTTAACCTGTATAGAGCAGAACCACTAAAGTCCCTCCTGATAAAAAGAGTTTGATACATGAATAAATTAGTACCAGCATCATAAACTATATTACAACCATCATCCCTTATCATCAGATGGCTCTTGGTGTGCTGGTGAGCGGGGAGCGGGGTGAGGGATGAGTGCTACAGTTAATTTTTTAAGAAAGGGCCTTATCTGAGAGCTAGAAATATTACTAGACTTACGTTTTCAAGTATTAACACGTCCAATCATGTGATCTGCAGCTGTCACTTTTGATTGATATTAACAATGACTAGAAAATAACACTAATTGTTTGTATCACCCCATCCTACTAATTTTTCAGGTTGTACACATATAAGAACTACTCTAATGGGGTAGGGATGAAGAAGGAAGAATTTTAGAGGTAATGTACCCGCATTTGTAAGGTCTCATTGTCTCCTTTCCACAAGAATTCGCTAGGAGCTTTTTTTTGCTTGGTCATGATAATTTAAATTCACAAACATTTTGTAACTATGTTTGCTCTAATACTATGTTCATCCTTCCTTAAACAAACTAAAAATGATTTTTGCGGATTGTGCGCGGATGTGGTTTTTAGCAGATTATGTTTCAACAACAAATTTATTCGCCTGTACGTCAATTTACAAGGGTGAAATAAATTCTTGAATGATTTACTCGAGTAAATCAAAGCTACTCAAAGACTTATCACATAATTCAACATTTGAAATAAAAGCTTCCAAAATAAAATATGATGTGAAACTAAGAAGTGAAGATTTCTACATTCTGAAAATTATTTTAAATTTTGTCAACAACTCTTTCAATTCTTGGATTATGGAAATAATTTACTGTGTGAAGTTTAGGTAACACGCCCCGCCGAACATTAACGAAGCACTATTTAAACTAGAGATCATCAATTTTCAATAGTCCTCAGAACTCAAACTTATGTTTGACACAAAAAGGATACAATTTAGCCTTAATTTTGCTACTTTATAACATGAAAATGTTCAAGATATCATGCTGTATGTGTTGACTATGTTCGGATCTACATATTCTTGCGAAGCGGGACTCTCAGCAATGAACAGCATCCAAACAAACCTCTGCAATATGTTGAACCAAGAACACTTGCATGACTTGCTACGAACTGCCTGTATCACCATAACTCCCAACTTCCGCAAAATATAGAAAAACAAGAAATTTCATTTTTCTCGTTAAATTTAAATGTTTAATGTTTAGGTTTCTGAAAGACAGAAAAAAACAGATCCTTCTGATCCTGCAGGTCAATGGCTGACAGCTGCCTTAAGATCATTCGGCCACTCAACCGAGTTAATAACACTAATAGTACAGTAAAATATTTTCAATGTTGACCACAATAAACTGTTTTTTTTTTTTTTTTCACATTTTCTAAAAGGCCCTTTCTATGAAAAGTAGACTGTATTATCTCATATTATCAGCTGGCACTCAAAGAGCTAGAGTTATGAAAGGCAATGTGGTTTCATGGTTATGAAAATAAGTACATCGATTCATCTCTAGACAAGTTCGTAGAGCAGAGCAGGCATCTGGAAAGAATTTTAAAAGTGGGGGGAGTGGAGGGGGAGATGCCCATCGGGGAATATAGGAGGGGTAAAAAAAAAAAGGGACACTTTACTTATCTCTGCTTTTAAGAACTTTATAGTAGGTGGATAGTAAGTGAAAGAGTGATGGGGACAAAATGGAAAGTAGGTCTCCTATTTTTTTCAAATCCCCCCCTTAAAAATCTCCGTCTAGGGAGCAGTTTTAAGATATAAATGCATGATGGAACAAAGTTGTAAAGAGTTGAGTTACTGCATATTTCACCAGAGGGTAAATAAAACATGCATCAAACTAGACCGCATGGTTTTCATTTTTATTAAAAAAAAAAAAGTTGTATCAAGTGAGGAAATTTTTTAATTGAAATGTTTATTTGTTTTAGGGGTAAGGAAATTATTGAGCTTCTAAAATATTTCACAATCAACTCTTGAGAGTTTTAGAAAAATCTAGCTTTAAATTCTGTATATTTATACTAATTCTTGAAGAATTCTACAATGGGATAATGAATTTAAAGAAAGCTCAGAAGAATCAGACTCTGGATGTGACTTATACTGATATTGATTCAGATTCAGATGCAGATATCGACGAGCCAAAAGAATCAGACTGATATCAATTCAGAGGGAAGAGATGAATAACATACTTAATGATAAAATATTTTAAAATGAGGTGGCCCAATGACTAAATAAATAATTTTATAATAATGGAACTTGATAAAAAATAAAAAAAAAGGAAAAATAAACTAACAAGTATACCTACTTATAAATAATTATATATTATTGTTGTTAGTAAATTGAATTCTATAATTTTCTTTGATATAGGGTATTTTAGCATTTTACTTCTATTTATTTTATTAAAATCAAGGATTTTTTCTTAAGTGAAAAATTAAGGTGCATATTACGTTTGAAGAAATACAGTATTTCTTAAATGATAAGTTTTACATTTTATTTTCAATAATATTCAAATTTTATGGTTTGGGTAAGCTATTTGATTTACTAAAATGTATAACTATTACATAGCAAAAAATTGCTGTCCAACCAAATAGGAATAGTATGGATAAATGGACAAACCTTAATCTTTGGTTTTTTTAATTAAATTTTTAAAACACTTAAAATTAACAAAATACTAAATATATAATTTCACATCAGTTGTTTTTAAAATGGTTTTAACATTTAAAAAAATTTTTTTTTGTAAATTCACAAAACAGGACCCACTTTTATTTTATGTTTGGAGAATAATTCTTAATGTCGCCTTTGGGGTAAGTTCAGGGGGAAGTTTTAGAACAAAAAAAGTGTTCTTCTATTTCAAAAACTTTTACCATTGTGAATAATGGATGGTGAGGGGATTTGAAGTTTATAGGTTACCAAGAGGACTGTAGTCAGAAATATCATACTAACACGTTTTAAAACCACAAGTTGAATGTTTCCACAAATATATCATATATATATATTTTATTTTATTTTCATATCCAGGGCTGCCACTATTTTTTTATTACCAAATTCCCTGTGTTTTCCATGTTTTCCAAATGGAATTCAAATTTTCCCAGGCATATTGGATTGAATAAAATAAAAGAGTATTAAAATTTCATTTCTCATCAAATTGACTTGCGTGAAGTCATGTAACTTATGTTTAAAACAGGATGAACCAAATCCTTTCCCCAGTCCATCTTTATGTCCCTTTAAAGACCTCCTATTTTAAGCTTTCACTTAAAATATCCCAAATTAACAAATGTTCCAGTATTTTTGATTAGATTTTGCAAAATTCCCTGCGTTTTCCTGGATTTATTTTCCATAGAGATACAAATTCCAGGTGTTTTCCCTGTGCGTGGCGGCCCCGACAGCACATCTTAGTAGGCGTTCCTGCTTTCCAGATATTTACGCTAAATGCATAAAAAGGCACATGTTTAAAATTGAGAGGAAATATACCCATATATGTGTGAAGGAATGTTAAAACTACACTAAAAGGTGTAGGAACGTTGAATGTAAAAAGTAGAAGAAATGTACCCATATTAATGTGGAGAGAGATCGGAAAAACTATTCAGGAAAAAAAAATGTATGTTGTACTTACAGTTGACATTGAGCTTGACACTCTCCTCAAGTTTAGACCCCTCCGGCATGGCCCTGTTCCGCACCACGCAGCGGTACACCACACCGTCGTCTGTCCTGGAGGGGGTCAGCGACAGAACAGTGGTAGTGACAGAGTTCCTGGAGGCGGTGTTGGCTTCCAGCGGGTAGCTGCTTCCTTCCTTATACCACCTGCAATGAAACATGATTAGTAAGGAGAGTTGGATAACTACATTTCCAGAGGTCTCATTCAAACAATTCAGGGCATTGCCTTGTGATAATAGCCATACGCGTGTGCAGACTTAAATGTTTGGGGGTGGGGGGGAAAACAGGAATGAGGGGGAGAACATCATTTTGGGATCCTTTTACCCATGAATGAACCTGATGATACATTAGTACATGGACATTAATCAATAAAAACTTGCCAAGACCTCATAATCAATAAAAAAACTTACCAAAACCTCAAAAACAAAACCAAGTAAATGCAGATAAAAACTGTTCACTCAAAT
>CABFWB010001980.1:115065-129410 GCA_902151455.1 Timema bartmani
CTCCCTCCCCCCCCCCCTTTTTTTTGTACTTTCTTGGAAGAAAATTATAATCTCATGAAATTAAAGAGTAATCCATATTTTCACCCAGTTCTTTATAATACGGTTAATTTTTGTTTTGTGCCAAATTACTGGGTTGTATAACTGAGTTTAAACACGAATTAAATGTCTTAAAACAGTGATTTTTTTCTAAACAATCAAAAATTAAATTAAATTAAATTAAATTGAAAAACCGTCTTTAAATATCCCGTTTGAGTTATCGAGAAGGAACAACGTTACCTTAAATTATTGCTTGTACTCTCAGGAACTTATGGGTGTCATATATATATATATATAATTAGCAGCGCGTCTTACTACCTGTTCAGGTTATGCAAATATGTACTGATTATGTTAATGAGTTGAGAAGATGGTTGAATTTAGAGCCAGTGTACCCAAATTTGTGTGGAAGGAGAGTGGAAAACTATTTAGGGGAAAACCACCCTTAGTAAACTCGAGCGGGATTCGAACCCCGATTTTTCCTGTGATCTGCAAGTCTATTGCGAGTGTGACGCTTTAGACCTTGCAGCCACCGAAGCGGGTCTTATTAAAGTTAATTTCTTCGAGAGAGAGAAAAACTTCACAGACAGCAAATTTATTAACACACACAAAAATAGGTAAAAACGTTAATAATCATACGTCAAGCCGTGTTATTTGCAGATGTCACTTTTGAAGAATATTATCATTACCTACACAAATAAAATAGTGAGATTTTATCAATGTAGACTGTAAAAAAGTTTGTATTTCCTAAAACGCCCCTTTCTATGAAATTTTGAATGTGACTTTAAAAGTCGTTTAAATAAAATTATTTACTGCCATTATATTTAGAGGAGATTTGGTTTTTTTTTAGAAACGTCAGTTGTAATTTATTTAACTAATCGAATAAATTGAAAAATAACACCTGGACACGGGAATCGAACCCGAGTACGGGATGATCCCTGGATATATTCAGTGGTAGAGAATTGGCGCGCTAAGCCAAAGGTCCCGGGTTCGATTTCCGTGTCCAGGTGTCATTTTTCAATTTATTCGATTATAATCGAGATACGGCTGATCGTAATCATAATAATTTTTTCTCCCAAGCTTCGCCTTTCATAAACACTTAATTTTATCAGCATTGCTTTCGTCCATATTATTTTAACTAAGCTTAATAAAATTTCTATAAGTAAAATATGTAATTTAAATTTACACTTTTCTCGAAATTGACATCTCGTCTACAACATAATATAGCACTCAAAACTTTTATTTTTTTTACTCCTTAAGATCGGGCGGGTTTTAGATAAGATTCTCTATTTCCCTTTCCACTACTCTACATATTATTAATTGTACTCTAAGTAGCCTAGAAACAAGTGGACAAACCAAATATTTAATTAAAGATAATTACTTATTTTCATTTAATTTTGTTGTTAGTAACAGTCAATAGGAAAAACCTTATATGAAACCTAGAAAAGTTACTAGAAATTTAATGTATTCATACGTCCAGTCATGTGACCTGCAGTTGTCACTTTTGATAGATATTATCAATACTTCTTAATAATAATAATAATAATAATAATAATAATAATAATAATAATGCAGTAAAATAGTATCAATGTTGACCTTAAAAAGTTAGTATTTTTAAAAGGTCCTTTATATGAAAATTGGACCGTATTGATTTGTTAGCTAAGCTTGTTTATGTTCGCAGCATTTCAAAGGAATAAACAACACATTATTATTAATATTATTATTATTATTTCGAAACCAGTTTAAATATACTTATCAAAAGTTTCTTTAAACATCGCGAAATATAATTTAGTACGAAATATTTGAAAAACATGGACGGCCCTCGAGTTTTTACAATAAACTGTTTGGAGTTAAAATGACCCTATATAAATATCCCCATGAAGCTCTCACATTCGAATTATTAACGCACGGAAAAAAAAAAAATTATACACCATGGAAGAATGTTTTTCAAAACTGGTTTGAAGTAAAGAACAATTTTCATGAATTTTCTAAATAAAAAACAACAACAACGTTGATTACTGACTAGTTTGTGAGCGTTTACATTTGTGTGTGTGTGTCTGTAAGTAATGACTTCTCATTTATAATCACAACCTACCCTACCCCGTTATTACACACAATTATTAACTCAAGAGTTTTTAGGTTTTAAAAATAATATATATATACATATATATATATTTAAAAAAAACTAAGGGCACCGTCTTTCGTCTAACGAACTAGGATACGTAAAGGTTAGTTCCACTTATATTCCCCTGGTTAATAAAGATGCACCGTGTCGAGTTTTCAAGGCTACGAAAAAAAAGAAGCTTATTGTTTTTATGTGTGATTTTCTAGGCGGGCATAAAAAAAAAAGTAAAAGTAATTACCTGTATTTTAAGAGCTACGTATGGTCCGATTCACATATAGTCTGAAAGATTTACTCTCTGTGCGTGTAAACTACAGTATTTCTGCTCATTAGTATAAGTTATGTTTATATTTATTAAATCTTTTTAAGTATTTAGGTAAAGATAGCTTTTGTTTTAGTGTACATCATTTAAGTGAAATAAAAGTACCCTTATTATTTATTAAAAGGGGGTATAGGGGTTGGTCCTGGTTCTAATCTTTACCGGATAAATAAGGTGGGGTTTTTAATACGGTTTTCTCATCCTTTCCACACGTAGGTAAGAGCGTATTTCCTCTAAGCTACCTTTTTCATCCCAACCCACTCTAAGTAGTTTTAACCATCGTGTTTTTTTTTATACCACCAAGTCTTACTACCCGTTCGGCTTATACGAATATAGTATTAATGCTTATAAATAAAGAGATTGGGGAAAATATGATTCTAGAGGAAAGGTACCCGGGAAACCGTTTAGGAAAAGAAAACACCCGCGGTACATCAGACCAGGATTCGAACCCCGATCTCCCTGTCACCAGCCAACCCAGTACAACACGGGAGTGACGCGTCAGACCTTTGAGGCCACCGGTGCGGTGTAGTTAAACACGGATATCCCGGATTTAGGGAACAATCGGAACTTTATTTTAAGCTGGGGAAATTACAACAATAAAATAATACCCTTTTCGGTGGCCGCGTGGTCTAAGGCGTCACTCTGACAATAGACTGCCGATGACGGGGAGATCGGGGTTCGATCCCGATCGGGCATCCTGAGCGTGGTTTTCACTAAATGTTTTTCTAACTCTCACTCCACGCAAATGCGGGTACACTTCATCTAAACTTAACCTCTCTCATTCTTAACACATGAAATTAATTAGTACATAGGCGTATAAACCGAACGGGTAGTTTAAGACGCGGCACTAAATAATAAATAAAAATAAGGGGGGGGGGGGGCTTTTCACCCGAAATATTAGAAATGTAACGACCAAGTGGGTCTTGAAAAAAAGTCCGGTTGAGCCGCTCCAAACAACAAACACAAACATTTGCTAATAATATGAGCTGCCAGTTTCCTAAAACGTGTTTGTTATCAATTATTTGAAAATTTCATGATTTTACCCTCCCCACGACATCAAAGAGGGTCTAGGGGGCGCGCTCTAGTAGCTACAAAGGCGGTACAAACATCACACACAAAATGAATGATACAAAGAAAGTAGAGGAAGGACTTCAAAGTACCACGCAACCAAACACTTTTTGAAGTTCAGAGAGAACCCCTGGGCAAATGGCTCCACTCTGGAATCGGACAGATGACCTGTAACAAAAAAGTACCTTGACCTTTACCTACCTAACCTCCCACCACCCCCCCTTCACCCTAACCAAACCGAAAAACCCCCTTTTACCGAATAAAACCCATTGAAAGGAAGCTTTGCGTTTAATAGGCAACCTATTTTGTGTTATTTGGTTGCTTCTTGTTCAAGCCTTTGAGAGGATTATATCATATTTTAGACACATTTACGCAACAAACTAGCTCCTTTGTTGAAGTAGCCGGAGCTAATAATTACAGCCTTTTCATCATTTCATCAGTCATTTTGAAGATTCTTCCTGATGGTTTTAATTATTTTTAATTATTACGCTATCTGGATTGGCGAACACCCGGCTTAAGGTAATTCGACGATATAATTTTTTTTAACAAATGTATAATTATAAGCTATAAATAGTGATTCTATGGTTTGAAAATTATTATAGTTCACGAGTTAGAAGGGAACTTGCTATTTTTGAGTTTTTCATGTACCAATGTTAATGTAGGGTATGAGACTGAAATTTAGTATAATGAGACATTCATGAGGTGTACACAATGAAATATTTATAATACGTTAAAGAAAAGTAATTGTTAGTTTATTAGCCGTTTAAAAGCAGTAAATTTACATAATTTTTAATAAAATAAATATGTTTTTTATACCTTGATAATTTGATTCTATCTCATTTTAAAGTATACAATGTCGTTATTTAGAATATATATTTTTTAACCTAACTATTATGTTAATGTGTCCGAATAGATAGTTGCAAATATGGATTTGAAATGTTGATTTTATTAAATTTCTTGTTTTGACTGTGCCGATTGTAGAGAATATATCGACTAGCAGAACATAATATGCCAGGCCATGAGGGAGGACCAGATCATCCCAATTAATGACACACCCAGGTAAAGGACGCCGGCTTCCTTACCTGGTCGGTGTTGCTGGAATGTGCTGATACATTGCTAATTGCTATCTATCTATCCCAAGATAGCCCTTCTATTCCCACCTAAGTTAAATTCCCTGCCAAGATGTTAGAGACTTACAAAATCTTAGTAATTCTCGATGTCGAATTACCTTAAATAGCAGGCACATTTAGTCTGGTTTTGCCGATGACAAGAAAATCGGGGTTAGAATCTCGGCAGGGTGTACATAGAATTTTTCCCTCTCTCTTTCTCACATGTTGATACATTTTCTCTAAATTCAATCATCCTTATCCCTAACCCATTAGCGTAATTAGTACACATGCGTATAACCCAAACAAGTTGAAGAGGCGGTACTTTAAAAAAAACTGCTTAATCCAAGAGGTCGTTATGAGGAAATTAATTTGGAATAGATGCACCCGCATTTGCGTGGAGAGATAGTGTAAAACCATTTTGTGGAAAACTACCCCCAGTTAACCAAACCGGGATTTGATCCCCTGTCGTAGAACTATTTAAAGCCATGGTCTAGGATAAAGTAGTTAGTCCCTCTGAGACTAATTTAGCGCGAACTCGCGGCCCAAAGGAGTCGCTGAGACCAGCCCTACCCTTCCCCCGACCCAAACAAGTTAAATGGGACGGACGAAAGATAGGTTTGGGACAGGATGAATTGATGGATTATATTAGTTCCATGGCATTATGCTCGGACTCGCAGTCTCCGGAACGGGCAAAAGTGTATCCCGGATAAGTTGAGAATGGACGCAAAAAGACCAAAGTCAGATCATTAAAATAAAACATAGACTTAAGGGGAATGGTCAATGTTATTTATTTTATTTGGACCATGGACTATTTTATTTATGTGAGATATTTAACGTGAACTTTCTGAACCGGCTGATTATATCAGCACACGACTTATTAATTCATTTAAATCTAGAAGACAGAACATCCAGCCCCCCGGCCGTTGATTCATTACTGTGAAAATGTAAACCAACATTTAACCAATAATACATTTTTTGGCCATGCCAAGAATCGAACCCGGGGGACCCTTAGCTCAGTATACATACACGCAACCCACTGAGCTAAGGTGTCAGGGAACCTTTTGAATAAATGCCATATTAAGATTTTGTTAGGAAAGGCCTTTAAAAAATACAAACCTATTTTTGGCGGTCAACATTGATTATGTTTTTCTTTATCACTTGTGTTTTTTATAGCATCGTCTCTCATTACTAGTTCGGGATGTATGTACATGCACAAATTATGTAGCTACAGTAGCCTCATGGCTTCTTTGGTGCTGACTGACAGCTCACAGCTGACAGCTTTGGAAACTACCAGACCAAATTATGTATCCCTACGCCGAACCATATGATCTGCAAAAAACATGTGTTTAGCAGCTGTCACTTCTGACAGTCAAAATTTAGGTACCTAAATGTTGACTGTCAGAAGTCAGCTGTTAACTGTCAGTCAGCACCAAAGAAGCCATGTGGCTACTGTAAGTTGGGTATAAGGAAGGTTAAATTTAGAGGAAGTATTCGACTGAAAATTGTTATCTGTGCGTCGGGCTAATCTAATATAAACACATTTCCACCGAACGTGTTTCTTGCCTTGGGCGCTTGTGATATAAAGCTTGTTTTTGTACAATTAACAACGAAAATAGTCAACTTCTGTAGTCGCATGGGGCAGGGGTTCATAACCTTTCTACGATTACAGGACCCCCCCAATGTCCCCAAATCTCCTTCGATAGACTGCTGAAATCATCAGCATAGTCAGTCCCATTTGGTACCGGTATGACTTCGAAAGAAGGCAATAGCTTGGTTTTACTTTACATGTGTATGACTAGGAGTTCGACAACTTAACTCAAGCGATAGCGTGTCCTGTCTAGTAAGTTAAGGACCCTGGGTTTGATTCCTGTAATCGCTGGGGAAAAAAATTAATTCGTGAATGGTTGGTTTCTCTTTCAAGGTGATGAATTAACGCCCTGGGGCTGCTGGGTGTTGTGTCTGTTCTAGATTTAAGTTAATTTATAAGTTGCGTGCTGATATATTCCATCAGTTTAGAAAGTGCACGTTAAATAACTCAGATAAATTAAATGGAAAATTAAAGCTGGGAAAAAACCATCAGAAACAAAGTCATAAGGGGTTTTATAAAATAAATAAATATATATATATAAAATCATGAATACACGATCCGTATTGAAACATATAATCCTATATATTATTTTTGTTTTCAACATCCCTTTTTCTCAACTGATACAAAGCCTACAGCGATGAATAAGATATCAGTGGATAGGATTTTTTTACCAACTTCTGACATAGCATACTCGGTTTACGTTAAAACGCATTGTTTGTTTAAAATTTAAGTTAAAAGAAAAATATAACAATATTTTTGTATCAATTACCGAAAATAGACTCTTTGCTATTTTGTGTATACACTTCACTGAGTATTTAATTTCAACCACCCAATAAAAGATAAATAATTTCTTTGGCGGGGGGAGGGAGGGGGTTATGAATGTGCGAAAGTTTCACAAGGGTTTACTGGTTTATTACAATCCAACAAATTAGTTCACCCGTTTCATTGGCCGCTAGGTCTAACGCGCTACTCTCGCAGTAGACTAGAATGTCGATGACGGGGAATATTGAGGTTCGAATCTCGGACGGGTGTTTTTTTCCTAAATGTTTTCCACTCTCCCTCCATGCAAATGCGAATACCCTTCCTCTAAATGAAACCTTCCTAATCCCTAAAACCAAGATCGTAATTTAGTACCTAAGCGTATAACCCAAACGGTTAGTATGACGTGGTGCTAAAAAAAAACCACTTTGTTTTTAAATTGTTCAGAGATCGAGTCCCATACCCTATTTATTCGGTTCTCATACCCCCGGTTAACGCGTTACTCTCCCAATAGACTGTATAGCCAGTGACGGAGATATCCAAGGTTAAAATCCCGGCTGGGTTTACCTTTTTTTCTTTACTTTTTTCCCCCCCTAAATGGTTTAACACTTTAGCTCTAAGCGGCGGACATGAACATACCTGTAAAAAAAAATCTCCGTTTGAGTCATTCGAACGGAAATGCAGTTTGAATATCAAAAATGCCTACAACGAATTCATTTGTTCTTTCCGGCAATTTTTTTGGATTTATTGAATTCAGAGTTGGAAGAATCAGGCGCGTATCTTGTCGACTCTTTCAGATTGACACCGGGCCAACTTACTCTTGAGAGAGATGTTGGCTGTGGACCACCGATGCTGGTCTGAGATATCGAGAACAAGAGGCAGCTCCCCCGCCGCGACAGCTCGAACTCGACTAACGGGCTCGAAAGTTTTGCACATGGCCCGTTTAAAAAAAACAACTTCACTTTTACTAACTTCCACGATAAATACAATACACACAACGATGAATATTATTATTATATAGTACTGTAATATGTACTTGTAATTAAAAATGGGAGGAAACGAGATTATCTCTTTTAATTACCAGCTTACATTGGTTATCTTTTTTTTAAATCTCAACAAATGAGAACCCAATTAACGAAGGTTTTAATTTATTTCTTGAAATATAATACCGTCACAAACTTTCTTCAAGTTTCAATTAAAATTATTAAGATATCGAATTAACACACGAGGAAAGAGTGAGTTCTTGGAAATAAGAATGCCAATTAATCAAAGTGCAGTTTATCAATGTTATACTCGAGGTAAAGTAAAAAATAGGTAATAAATGAAAGCAAAATAAAAAGTAATACTATACGATTTTAAAAAAAAACTCCATATGTGTTATGATATCAACCAGATGCATTGAAGAAATGAATATTTGTAGAGTTCAAATAATGACGACCGTGTGTGTCTTCAAACTGTCTTTATGTTGAGCAAACTTTGAACATACACACGTAATAAATAGGCTGAATATTTAAAAAAATTATACTTTTGACGTTCCAGCTAAATAGAGGGACCGATGTGGTCAGAGGGTTTTTAAAAATTAAATGATTTAGGACCATTTTTCGGGCACACTTAATACAGTTAACATGCTTAATCGAGGTAAGAGGTTAGGAAAAAAAAAGTTTGGTTTAAACTTATCTAAAATGTATAAAGTAAGCTAAGGTTGTCCAAATCAAATCAAATTTTTATACAGACATTCTCTGAGAGCAAGAATTTTTTTTACTGTTACAAAGGTTTTTTTAAATTATTTAGCACCGCGTCTTAATACCCGTTCGGGCTATACGCATTTGTACTAATTACGCTAATGGTTTTAGAGATTAGGAAGGTTATAGTAATAGGTGTACCAGCATTTACGTGGAGGGTGGAAAACTATTTTGTAAAAAAACACTCTCAGTACACCCGACCTAGATTCGAACCTCGATCTCCCCGTAATCTGCAGTCTAGTCTACTGCGAGAGTGAAGCCTTGCCCTTATAGACCATGCGACCACCGAAGCGGGTAGTATCAAATATTAATCAAGGAATTGCTCGTGAGACAAGTTCTTAGCTAGAACGGCAGAGAATTGGGTGAGTGCAATCTTGGAGGAAAGGCACGGGGTGTGAGTTAGTGATATGGGCTGTGGAGAAGTTGGAGGGGGGGAGAGAATAAAAAGGAACTTCGCTCGCGACTAACAAGATTTGCGCCATGGGACGCTCCGCAAAGGGGGTAAAGTGGGGGAGGGATGTTAGTATAAATAGATGCCCGTTCTCTGAGTTTTACTACCCATCCGTGCTATCAGCATAATTACACCGATAGTGTAAGAACGAGGAGGCTAGGATCTTAGAGAAAGTGTACCCGCGTTTGTGTAGAGGAAGTGTGAAAATACATTTTTTGAAGAAGAGGGAAAAAAAACTCCACTACATCAAGCCACCAAGCAGGGTTTTGAACTCTGACCTCTCCTTCAACAACAACAAAAAAAAACTGGCGCCTTTATTCCTATGTCCTCAGCTAATGATTCAAAACTAACAAAATGACGGCTTCATTTTATAATCTTTAATAAAAAAGTTTCGATCCCTTCCCTACAGTCTGATGGCGCTTCATCAACGAAGTTTGTTTCATATTCCGACAAGGTGAAGCTTACATAAATGTTTATATCACATTTTTGATGCACGATGGTCGATATTTCCTCTAACGGCGTCCATCATCTGTAGCGAGTTAACAAACCCATTTTCAATGTTTATTGAAATAGTCATGTTTATATACAATTAAATGATAGAGAAAAACAGATTTGATATAAATCAGTTATAAGTAAGATTAGCGATGTTGTGTAAAATATCAGTTCGGATGAATGAACCGGTAAAAAAACAACAGAAAGCCTTTAAAATAAATTATTAGCCTACCATAGTACATCTCGTCCATCCTGTTAGGTATCAAACAAGTAAGTCTAGCCTTGCGTTATTCCACTGTGGTATAACTTTAGTTATATGAGGTATTTAACGTGCACTTTCTGAACAGACTGATTATATCAGCACACGTGGATTTCTATGAGCGAGAGCAAAAGGGCCTACCAATTTTACCGGAAAATGTATTTTCACATAACCTTCCAGAGTTTTTTTACATGTCCACAATCGATATTGGACTTTCAGAAGGAAATTGTCCTATGGATTTTTATCATTAAAAAAAATCCTTCGACCCCGGCTGGGTTTAAACCCACAGAAATCGGGTCCTGAGGCGAGCGCTTTACCCCCAAGACCGCCAAGATCGACGTATAACTCAAAGTATAGGGTCATATTGTTATTCGTCAAGGTTAAGACCGCTCCCTTTCGGGGTGAACGGGGTTGTACCTGTGAATAGTTTTCACCCCATACTAGGACACTCATTGGCCGGTTATTAACGGAAATACACTTACCATGTGAGGTATGAAGAGCAGAGCCTCGCGTGTGAGTGGTCAAATGGGGCTGAAGGGGGTGGGGAATAACATGTCATTGGTACAGTTCTAACAATGCGGGCCTTGGCAACACTACACGACACGATACTGGTTTAGTTTTTTAGGTACAGTAGCCCCATGGCTTCTTTTGTGCTGACTGACAGTTCACAGCTGACTTCTGACAATCAACATTTAGGTATATACCTAAATGTTGACTGTCAGAAGTGACACTGCTAAACACATGTTTTTTTGAAGATCATATGGTTAGGCGTAGGGATACATAATTTGGTCCGGTAGCTTTTCAAAGCCGTCAGCTGTCAGTCAGCACCAAAGAAGCCATGGAGCTACTGTAAGTCAGCAGATTATATTCATAAGCTTGTATGCACTATACTTTAGTAAANAGGGATACATAATTTGGTCCGGTAGCTTTTCAAAGCCGTCAGCTGTCAGTCAGCACCAAAGAAGCCATGGAGCTACTGTAAGTCAGCAGATTATATTCATAAGCTTGTATGCACTATACTTTAGTAAACAGACCAGTAAATGTAGGCAAAGACACTGACAAAAAAAAAAGTTAAATGCAGTCCTAAATGGGAAGATTATGTACTTTTTTGATGGTCCAGGGGAGGTGGAAGGGGGGGAAGAGAAAGGGGGGCTGACCTTAATTCCGAGATGTGATTTACGATTTAACCAAAAGGGTAATGACAATTATTTTTAGCTGCGCGTTTTATTACCTACTCGTATGTAGGCCTACTAATTATAATGCGTTAGAAATAAAGAAGGTCAAGTTTAAAGGAAATGTACCCAAATTTTCGTGCTGGGAGAGTGGAAAACAATTGTTTAAAAAAAACTTTATCTACACCTCACCGGGATTCAAACCCCGATACCCCTGTCGTCAGTAAGTCTAGTCCAACACAAGAGTGACGCATTAAAACATGCAGCCGCCAAGGCAGGTTTTTTTGACAAATTAAAACGTTTATTAGTTAACATTATTTTTGAATCCGCCTTGGATGAAATAATAAACTGTGTATCCATAAGAATGGAAATTAAGATGCAAATTATGATATTCGACATTTAAAATTCATAAAATAACCAACAAAGGAGAGAGAGGACAAAAACCAACAGAAAATGAAAAACATATTATCGTTACAAAGTATGTATTTAAAAAAAAAGTTTTAGACTAACCTTCACAAACTTAACAAAAAAAAAAGTTTTCGTATTCTGCGGTTCTTGTTAGAAAATTGTTATAAATGAGCGTATGAAGCGGTAGAAGAGCGAAGCAAGCGAAACTCAATCATTATACGGTATAAAACATAACTATCAAAACCCGGCTTGAAACAATCTTTGATGCAAAACGAGCGAGGAGTAAAAAAAAACCTAGTACGTTCTCTTTTTTGAATAGTTTTTTTTCTACTCCTTACCATTCTTTTATCATCTTTATTTCTGTTTCGTCCTTATATTCTTGTGTGTGAAGGTGAGATAATTACTTTTACACTTTGGAATATAGTGAAGTGTCCTCCTTAAAAATATATATGACGTAATTTACTCTTTTTTAAATGTATAGCTTTATTTTTTCTAAATGGGTTTATTAAATTTTGTGTAGGCCTATATTTAATTTTTTTTAAAATACGAGTTACTAAAGATTTGATCCAAAGGCTTAAGACGAGTAGGATAGCTTAAAAAGAAATGTACCCACATTATTATGGGGTGAGGGTGAAGAAAACTCCATTGAAAATGTGGAAAAACTACCTCCAATGTAACCGACCAGGATTCGAACGTCGTATCTCCTCGTCGAAGTCGACCAAGGACAATGAGAGTCTAACGCTTTTCTTTACGTATATCAAAAGTCTAAGGATGAGGAAAGTAGGGCGTAAAAAATAAATACAAGTATCTGTAAAACGCATGCTTGCTTGAAAAATCAAACAGAGGTGAATTTTTATTGTAATTTATTTCAATACAGCTCAAGCACTTATTTTCTATTCGTATCCAATGAACCATATTTCTAGTTTGAATATATATTTTAACATGAAAATAAACCATGTTTTTGTGGTATAAATAGGCAATTTGGACCATAAAATACAAAGAGACATACATATATTTATATCTAACAACGAAGGCTAATTATTCTTGAACGTAGCGAGTTGTTGAACCAAAACCAACGTTGGTTTTTCTTCTCTCTAAAACAAACTTGCTTTGAAAGCGTTCACCTCTATTTTTTTAAACATAAAAAAAAAAGAAGATGAAATCCATTGAGATGTAACATGAAGGCTCTTTTTACCTCTTCAATCCCATCCAGAATGCGGTAATATTCTATTACTTTTATTGTAGTTTTACTGCGGAAGCGCTTGACCATAAGTTACCCACCTCCTTTTTTTTTATATAGTAAAAGGATTCGAGTGTGGTAATTACAGAGACGGAATACCTTTTATTTGCATTTAAATGTGATTTAGAAAGAATCCTTTGTGTGTTCAATGTTTCAATAAAGGCCTCTAAAGAAACTTTTCAGATACAGTGTGACACTACTAGAAACTTCTGTTGAAATAATCTTATAGTAGACGAGCTACCGTAATCAACACATTTCATTTTTAATCAAGTGATCTGTTTCTGATGTGCGCACTTCTATCGGCTTTAAATTTATTTTACAATAAGTTTTCGACTGCTGTTAATTCATTAAGGAAGGTTTCAACGAAGGTTCAAAGAACGCGTGAATCGAATGGGGCTTAATTAATTTTTTTAACAAATTAAATCGAGGAAATGTACCCGCATTTGTGTGGAAGGAGAGTAGGAACAGCCACCTTCAATGCACCCAGCCATGATTCGAACCATCCTTCTCATCGGCATTGAGAGAACGACGCTTTAGACCACGCGGCCACCGAAGCAGGTAGTGAATTATTGATACAACAGCTTGCTACATAACACGACACAATTTGCGCTTAAAGTAGTAACAAAATGGCAATGAGCCCTATCACATGTGCATCAGCTTATAAGGGACGCCATCTGTTATATTTATTGTAGCGCTCCATAGATGGCGTTGCTAGTCGTAAGTCGGGGAAGTGTCGCAACCACGTAGCCCCAACCAGTGTATGTCGAGCCCTTTTTTTCTGTTTCGTGAAGGTCAACAAATCTCTTCAACCATCAAAAGTTCCTGATGATAGTGTAAATGCACCGAAACTAATTTGGATTTGAGTTAGCTGTCCAGCTGCACTTCCAAAGGAGAAATGGCATCATCTTTCAGATAAGAAATAAACATAATTTAATGAACATTTCATGGCCATACCCAAGACCAGTTCATGAACATCTACACACATCAACTTCCACCTCACAGGGTGGTAAACTAATGCACTTGGTTTTTTTTACAGCTTTATTTCATTGGTCTAACTTAAATTCAGAGCAGAAACAACACCCAGCCCCCGAACGATAATTCATAACTGTGCAAGGGGAAACCCCTATTTCACTAATGATTGATATTCCAACCAAGCCGGGGATCAAACCCGGGAAGCTTGGAGTAGTGTGCTGAAACGTTATCAACTGAGCTAGGGTGTTGGATATAAAATGTTCACGATTGCAATAATTTATCTATATGAGAAAGTAAAAACAATATAAGGGTCATAAATTGCTTATTGCTATTGTTTTGAGGATGCGTTAAGAGCTGGAATCGTCATCAACTGTTTTCCATCCTGTGGCCAGCTCTGTCTAATAAAATGTCTTCATTTTCCAATGTCCTCCCACCATTATATCACTTTTATTTGCTTCCATTCTTCTCCTTGCACTTGCACACTTACTGTTATCTGCTCTTCACATCTCTTTCTTAGTCACCCTTGTGGTCTTTTTTCCTTCCTTAATCTCCATCATTCTATTTGGTATTATTTTCTTCTCCATCCTCATTACATGGCCATACCATCTCAG